>OY743225.1:8659422-8814422 GCA_963555765.1 Orthonevra nobilis
TTGGTAAAACCAAACATAATGAGTGTGTGCCCGCACTTAATTTTGATGAGTTTTTGTCAAGTCCTTGTTTCTTTATTGGCGACTAGTTTTTGGGAAATTTTCGGTATCATAGAATGTTGTGTGACTCCTTCGTCTCCATAAGGACATGTGTGTGACGAAACTTTTATCACTTTCTGCCAGATTTCTAATTAGTGAAACTTGCAGTTGGCTCCCGCTGTGGTAATTATAAGTTAAAGTGATCTATGTGGCAACATGGCATGGAATTAAGTTACATGCAACCCTTGTTTGTTGCAACGCTAAAAACTTTTGTTCCATCGTGTTGGGTTTCTTCGTTAGAGTTTTCAGTTTTACTATGTGTACATATATACATATACTTTTTTATTTTGACTTGGAAATTTTGTAAATTTTATGCAAAGCCAAAATAGAGTGGGAAAAGTTTGGCATAGTGCGGTGGCTGTGGTCCGCTTACAATAAAAGTCCATAGACAAAGATACTACTCCCCGCACACAGTGAATGTGTTGTGTTGCATAATGTACTTAATTTCTGTGACATTTTGATTAACTGTTGGTGTGTGGGGGGGGTGAAAGGATATCATGCGAGATTTTGTGGTTTTATGGTGAGAAATTCCAACTAACAAAATACTATTTCAAAGGTACTACTACTCTTGAGGTGGTTGCTGGAGCTGGTTCCGATTTTCAGAGTTTTACGTTGGAATATCACATCAAACGATTGCAGCTTAAAAGTTAATTTTACACACGTGAAAGTGTTTATTTCACAGGAATTCGAATTTGGTTTTGGAAATTGCCACGTGGAAGAATTGTTGTTATCGTTCGCATCATCAATGTGTCTCGTTTCTTTTAAATAATTAGTTGCAACGGGCACGCTAGTATTAAAAAACGTTTGAGAATACTTTGACTGAAAATTCAAGCTTGTCTTTTATCAACGGAAAAACAGTTCACTGTTCACTTAAAAATAAAGCTTGCTGCTTTCAGAATGGCACTGTTTTATAAACTGCATTTGGAGAGGCTTGCTTACGGCCATCTTTCAAAATCGACTGTAAATGCTCGCGAGTCGCAATTTCACGAGTTCCACATTCCCAAGAGAGTTAGGACTTCCGAACAGCTTTCTTTCAAACAAGCTGTCAATTGACACCATTTCTGCTCGGGTTACTTTGGCATATTATAAGTCTTTCAATCGGAGTTACAAACAAATTTCCGGCCATCGATACATGGAAGATACGAGCCTGACCTAAAGCTGCTTTTCACACATAACGATCACAGGCCTGCTGCCTTAAGTTGGTCAAACCAAAGCTTCCTGGTACCCTCAAACCTTGTGATCGTGTTGGTTTGAATTCAAAAACTCTCTAAACTGAATTTGGGTCCATGTAAAAGAATTACCAAAATGAGTACTTGCACGAGCATGATACTGGTCGTTCAAGTTTCCTTGGATGAGTTTTCGTCGGATCTTAGCAAAGGTGCCGTTTGTGGAGTTGATATTTGTCCCGAGTCGGTCTCTTTTTTGCTTTGTTCGAGCGATGTTGTCAATTTCGTTTGCGTATTCCAATGTGCTAGACGAGCTTTAAGAAGATATTGCCTTCCATGTTGACATTTCCCCGCCACTATATCTGTTGAAGAAGAAGATTGATGAAATCACAGAGCATGTCTGGAAGAATTCGAAGGTTCTTGTTTAAAACTGCACTTTTAAGTTTAAGTTTAAGTTTATGTTTATTTAACAAAAGAATTCTTACAATGTAAGATTATACAATCTTATAAATTATGTAAGTCGTTAACAACTTTTAGCATGGTACTACTTGTATAAATTTAATATATGGAAATAATAATTAAATTGCAATAATGGAAGAGGCAGGCAAAAATTAAAAATACAAAGGAAAAACAAAAATAAATAAATAAAAATAAATGAATAAATAAATAGAAAAGCAAAAACAAATAAAAGGTTGCTTTAATATGAAATGAAAATAAAATTACGCAATTCATTCTAAATGGAATTCATTGAACAAAGGATAATCAGCTCGATTCAGAGGCCAAGTGCTCAAAAAGAGATATATTAAAACTATTCGGGTTTCCTATTCTACTTAGGTGGCGGGGCAGAGAGTTCCACTGTCGAGTTGTCTGAACAAAAAATTGACGTTCTGAAGCAAGGCATGAATATCGTGGTTGCACCAGCATAAGTGATCTGCGTGATTGCAACAGTTGCAACTTTTGGTACAGATAATCTGGCTGCCGTGTCTGTATGACGGTATGCATGAGGCATATTGACCTATATATAAGTAGATTATCAAACGACAATCCGGAAATTTGTTTAGAGAAGGATGAAACACGGTCTTGTCTCTTTAATTTGTAAACAAAGCGCGCAATGTTGTTATAAACTACATTCAGTTTTCTCCTACTCTTAAAGTCAAGATTGTAAAATATTTCACAGCTGTATAACAGCACTGGTAAGAGAAGAGATTTTACCAGTGGCAACTTAGTTTCAATTGGGATGCAATTCTATGAGGTCCATAGAGTACGTAGTCCATCATAGACCTGACTAATAACATTTTTGATATGGGTATACCAAGTAAGTGTATTATAAAAGATCATACCAAGGTTTTTGGCGGAGGCAACCCACTCTATGGGACTATGGTTTAAACGGACACTCTCCAGAGTGGTCTTGTACTTTTCGGTGAATAGCAAGCACCTTAGATTTATCAGCATTTAAACGCAAATCATGTCTAAGTGACCATTGGTAGATATTGTTGAGGTCTTCATTTATAAGGCTGATGACTTCATTAGCTTGAGTGAGGGAGCTGCTCATGAGAAGTTCGACGTCATCTGCATTCATGTGGATTTTCCAGTGTCTTAAAATTTTGGGCAGCACGTTAACGTAGAGCGAGAATAAACAAGGCTCAAGAATAGATCCTTGTGGGACTCCACTGTTTACGTTAATCAATTTAGTGAATTCGTCTCCTGTTATTACGCGTTGCTGCCTCCCATTCAAGTAGGAAAAAATAAGTTTAGCGGAAAGCGTTGAGAATTCAAAATCCTTCCTAAGATTGTTGCATAAAATCGAATGGTTGACTGAGTCAAAGGCTTTCGAAAAATCTAGAAGCGTTAGAAATGTTAGAAAGTTACTATCTTACGCATCGAATCTCATCAGAAATAAAAATCAGGGCTGTTTTACAACTTCTATTTGATCGAAAGCCAGATTGGTGTGTACTAAAGAGGTTTTTGTTAGAGACAAAGGTCAGTATTTGTGCAGTGATTATTTTTTCAAAAACTTTTGACATATAGTATATGGAAGAATGGCTATTCGTCGATACTCGACTGTACTTCCTTTCCCTTTTTTTTAGAATGGCGATAATTTTGGCTTTCTTCCATTCAAAGGGGAAAATTCACGTCATAATGACTGTATTAAATATGTACGTAATGTATTTGAGTATATGTGGGAGTAATAGGTGTAGAAAGCAAGTTTAGTAGTAGTAGATGTTCCCCTTAATTTTAAGGGAAACATGTTTTTCAAAAAGCGATCGCACCTGATTTGAAGGAAAGAGATTTGTTCATCGACAGAAGGCATATTGTAGATTTTCGATATTACTCACGAGAAAAATGTCGATAAGAGACGATGAGTCTTCAGAGAAATGTGTCGGAGTGGTTAAATTAACAGGGGTCAGATGGAATGACGTCACATAATCTAAGAACATTCCTGAGCTGCGAGAATCTAATAAGTTGCAGTTAAAGTCACCACAGAGAACAATATTGGGGGTAGTGCATGTTATCTCGTCCAGGACGTTAAAAAGCGGTGTGAGACTTATTTGCTTGTGCGGCCTATATATTACTCCGAGCAGGAGTTTTTCCGAATTAAAAAGGACTTCCGCAAAGATATACTCGATAGGACACTTGCTTTCGAACGTGTTGCACAAACCCTCTGACTTTACACAGGATAGGGTCTTCTAGCTGTCGGAGGAGAGCACGTATGCGCCACCAGATAAAAAGATACTTGAATCACCTTCTTAATAAGCTAAGGTGCGTTCTTCAAGATTTTAAGATTCGCGATATTTCCGCTTACCTGGAGGCTGGGCTATGGATAAGAGGTCAAACCACTCATTGTGGAAAGCCTTTAAAAAACCCGTGATGCACTTGGCACCAAAAGGGGAAGCTAGTGGCGAATGGGTTAAAGAACAAACGTATATCTTTGCAGAACATTTAGGAGCACGTTCAAACTATTTGACGGACAACCACTGGCCGAAAATCTCAACTCCAATACGGCGTACGAACTTCAACAGACCATAAGGAAATTGAAAAAATAACAAGGCTCCGGGATACAATCTTATTAAAGATGAAATTTTAAACGAGCTGCCTTAAAATAGCGTTAGTCAAGCATTTGTATATTACAAATGTATTATTACAAATGCTATTTCGCTCCTGTCGATAACATCCCAGGTCTTTAAAAAACTTTTTTTAAAACCATTGCAACCGGTAAAAGAAGTAAGACAATTAATATCGGACCACCAGTTAGGTTTTAGAGTCAAGCATTCCATAATCGATCAGGTCTACCGAATAACAAACGTAAATGAAAACGCTCTAGAAGGGAAAAGAGATTTGCTCTAATGCATTTCTTGACGTATCGTAAGCCTTCGAGAAGGTATGGCACGATAGGCTAGAGTATAAGCTGAGGTGTATTTTACCGGAGAAATTGTTTAAAATACTAGAAAGCAACTAAGCAAGCAGAATTTTTTGTTTTAGATACAGGACTGAATACTCAGAATTCAAAGAAATTCGAACCGGTGTTCCCCAAGGAAGTGTTTTGGGTTAAATTCTGTTCTTGCTTTATTAAGGATGATTTTTAAAAGCTATAGGAAAGTTTTTTGAAAAAGAAAACACATAAAATTCAAAAAATTCATGAAATCTTTATTTGAATCGATAGTACTGTGCATATAATTTAATGTTTCAGGATTATTTCATGCAAATGTTGACCTTGACTGCGCCTCAAATGGTTTATCCGCTTAGTCCAATTTTGGCATACTCTTATTTTATTTATAAATGCTTCAATGTTGTCTTCCAATGCGTCAATTGAAGCGTGCTTGTCTGAATAGACATGAGCTTTCACATAGCCCCACAAAAAAATAGTCTAAAGGCGCACGATCTAGGCGGCCAATTGACCGGTCCCGAACGTGAAATAAAATGTTCACCAAACTCGCCTCTTAATAAGTCCATTGTTGCGCGTGCTGTGTGGCATGTGGCACCGTCTTCTTGAAACCACATGTCATGCAAGTCAAGCTTTTGCATTTCAGGCAAAAAAAAATTGTATATCGTCTCACGATAGCGCTCACCATTCACAGTGACGTTACGATTCGCATCGTCTTTGAAGAAGTACGGTCCAATGATGCCACCAGCCCATAAACCGCACCAAACTGTGACTTTTTCTAGAGGCATTGGTAGCTCTTGCAATGCTTCTGGCTTATATTCACTCCAAAATCGACAATTCTGCTTATTTACGTACCCATTGAGCCAAAAATGAGCTTCGTCGCTGAACACAATTTTTCCAAGAGCCCATTCACCAAAAATTTTACGTTGCGGTAGGTCGTTCGGCATCAATTTTTGCACCAGCTGTATTTTGAAAGGCATCAAACCTAAATCCTTCCGCAAAATTTTCCACGTTGTTGAGTAACAGAGGCCCAATTGCTGCGAACGGCGACGAATCGATAATTGATGGTCATCATTAACACTGGCCGATACAGCTGCGATATTTTCTTCAGTTCGCACTCTACGTAAGCGTGTTGGTGGTTTAATGTCCAACAATGTAAATTTGGTGCGAAATTTAGTCACAATAGCCCGAATAGCCGCTTCAGTGGGTCGATTAAAGTGACCATAAAATGGAAGAAGCGCGCGATTAACTTTCTTAACAGAGCACGCATTTTGATAATAAGATTCAATAATTTGCAAGCGTTGTTCGTTTGTAAGACGATTCATTGTTAAATTATAGACCAAACTGAAGATGTTTGACAGTGAAACAAAACACGGAACTCGCGTCAGCTGTTTAAACCAGTGTTGCCAAAAAGATAATAGCTAAAAAATCACCCTTTACAAGAGATGAGGTCGTAACCACATTCGCGGCCGTACTCGCAAAGGGTGATACAGTCGAATCGGCAATTGTTACCGTGTCTGAGGAAGTAACTTACTTACTTACAAGCTCGTCTCCACGATCACTGCAATAACGAAGTTATAAAAACTCTGGATGAGATTTACCTTCGACAATAACGAACAGGACCGTTAAATCTAGAGCCTCAAGTAATAACCGCATGCAATGAAGGAGCTAGTAGATGCCTTCACTGGAAAGCTACCTACCAAACGCGATGACCTACAGACAATGAAACTTCTTGTTAAGGAAACTAAGTCGTTGTCTGGAAGGCAGTTTTTTAGTGAGTAAGAATCTCACACAATTATGAGGACGAGCGGCCAAACAAAAAAAAAAAGCTTTCGTTCAAACTTTCGTCCTCTCAAAACTGACAGATTATTCGTATCTTGTGCATATCCACCTCCAGAAAATCTATCCCGTAGTTAAAAAAAGTATGCTTATAGTTTTATATACTTAGTTATATTAATTAACGAAGCTATGTTTAGTTTTGAAATAAAAAATATGTAAAATAAATTTAAAATTAACTTAGCCTGCAGCTTTGTTGTTTTTAAACTTCTTCCAAAGGGGCTGTTAGGATTCCTTAATCATGAAGATATGTCTTGAACAAATTTAAGAACGACTTCAAACCTGCAAATCGCAGTGACATCAGTAATGCTTTGTTATTTAGCAGAAACAATAAAAATTACTTATTCTGACTACTTATAAATTTTTCAAAAGTTGAGAAATTTTGGTGAAAATAATGAAAATTATATTAAAACTTATTACATGGTTTTACCCTCGGTAATTTCGGCTACCAGCACCCTCGTAGGATTGTGTCTTCTTGCAATTGATCAACTTTTTGAATTTCTGATCGGTGATCACCCGGTACCTAAGATGTCTGTGTGACGGTTCGATGTCTCTTCACATTCTTTCGGTTTACTTGGCCTCGTACGATTTTTTTTTGTTTATTTGAAGAATGCACCTCTTCATTTAATATGGTGTTTGGGTAGCAGAACTTGAAGAGCTCGCAATAATTTATTCCCGAGTACTTGATGGTTGGTTGAGATGATCTTGTGAGTTCGACAATGGATGACGAAGTTGCATTATCCTCTTGCTGCAGATGTCCTTATCATAAATAATGTGAGCTCTGTTTTCCAGATTTGTGTTATTTATTCTTTAGTAAGCTACAGTCTGTAGAAGAAGCGATAAATACCAGTTTCCTTGGGGCCTATCCTTAAAATTCTGCATCAATAGTCCTGCTGACAAAACTTTATTCCCATTCTGAATCGAGTTCGTTGAGATATTTGTTCCTTTCGAAATATTCCTTTTTACATCTCACAGAGGAGGCATTATTCAATGCACATCGATAGGCATTCATCAATCCCTTTGAACAACGTTCTCATCTCTTTGAACGACATCACTTCTTAGTGCATTTATTCTGTCCAATTTGCACAGGATAATTGGGGATCCACCCTTACCATTTATTTGTGAATCAATAACAAATTAAAAGGAGAACTCTGCCCACATCATAATTATAAAAATGTAATTTCCATAAATCAAAAACGCATTTTTTTTTGGTTGTATTTGCTAGGACATCATGTTCCAAATCGTGGTAGAAGTGAAACCCTTTCCTGGCCAGGGGCCACCTAAAATAAATCAACAACAATTCCAACTTTTCTCATATTTCATCCGCCAAAATGACACAGAGCATTAAAATTTTAATTTTATATCGCCCAAGGGACTAGCTGCTGTCTACCAGAGAATGATATCCTTCTCAACTGGTCTGGTATATCAGCATTGCCAACCCTTCTCTCAAGGAACACGCACCAAAGTCACAGCGGCTTGACTTTTCCTTGTTCATCTTGCGAAGTGATTAAATTTATTACCAAGTCCTTATTCATATTTATTTTTTTTTTTCTTGTCTTGGTTTTGGTGTCCTCCTTAGTGGGTGCTAGCTGCATAAACAGCCGCGTAAAATTTCAAACAATATCGTTCTGCGCCACCACGTTATTATCCTTTTGTACCCCACGGTCTTGGGCATAAGATTGAGGAACCTCTTGATGGCAATTAACCCCAAATAGAAATATTGTTCTCGAGCTCTCCGCAAATTTATCATTCATTAATTTATTACTCTTTGGCTTCATTGAAAAAAGCACGCTTAGTATCCTGTTCTAACGGTCTCCTGCATCAACAGCCAGAAAGGAAGGATATTTATTATTTGCGAGCTAAATCGGTGCGCAAGTGAAAGAGATAAAAAAATGTAATTCGATTTGCGGAAGTGTTTCTTTGAGGAAATTGAATTCCTCAGTGGTCTGGTCGTGGAAGGAAGGATGCGCAGGAGATGGTGGTGAATATAAAAAATGGTCGGTCATTCGATTGGCAGATTTTTCAAATATAATTCCCATAGGACGTTTTGTAAAAAAAAAGGATGTGATCAAAGACCAAAGGTTATTCTGAGATTTCCCTTAACATGCAAATAAAAAGCGGTCGGATGGGTAAACCTTTGCTAGATGAAAGGCTCGATTTGTATAAGAAAAAAAAAATCACCTCGTTCAGAAAGGTCCTTGAAGAAAGAAACTCTTTTGATGGGGATTAAATCAACATCGATTAATTACGGGTAAAAAAAACTGAATGACGTTTTAACAACACACTTCAAGTGAATTGTTTTCTGTAGTTTTAGTTGACTTGCGGAGGCCTGGATCAGGATTCATTCGTCCATTTACATTCTTTTTTATCAGTGTCCATCACGATCTTTTCTGAGACGTATCTTGGCGCGATACTTGTAATGAAGAACCTAGCAGGTGGTTAGGTTAGCATGGCATGCAAATTATTGCAATGATAGATATTTTAACCAAAAAGTGGTTACACCTTAAAGGCTTTGAAATCAATCAAAAATATAATATAAAAGTTGTCAATTATACGATGTCATGCTTAATGATGGGCTTAGATCAGAAAACTTTAAAGCATTATCCTCCTGAGAGCTTTGTATTTCTAGAATGCTTTATTCTTTTTTTCCTGCAAGAAGTTTGAGACACAGAGTTTTTCTTTCTATTTGGGAAGATAGAGAGCGGAAGAGAAGGTTCAACGCAGCACTACATAGACTGAATTCAGTTTGTCAAAGAAAGCAGATCATACCAGTCCACTCCTGTGGATCCCAGCAGAACTTACCTCAACCAACAAGCTTATTCTGCCAGCCCGTTTCATAGCTAGCTATCTCCAGCCTTGCACGATAAGTTG
Organism: Orthonevra nobilis; assembly: GCA_963555765.1. NCBI lineage: Eukaryota > Metazoa > Arthropoda > Insecta > Diptera > Syrphidae > Orthonevra > Orthonevra nobilis. The sequence goes on from OY743225.1 coordinate 8,668,774, forward strand.
GTCAAGGTGCCTTCCACTTGTGTGCACCACCGGAATCGCAGTCGTGCTCTACTGCGCCATCCCTTCGGCCTGGATTTGAAGACTTTCGCGGTCGGAGCATTGGTGTCCATTCACTCCACTTGATTTATCCATTTCAGCCGTTTGACTTTTGTTCTTCTGGCTTACTCTATGTCACTATCTGTTTTTGTGAACGGGACACGTAGAATTTCTTTTTCTTCTTTCGAACCAACTTGCTTCTGCACAATATAGCAGGACCGGGATGATAAAGGTCTTAAAGAGTGACGCTTTAATTTTTCGGAGAATGCTTTGTCTCTCAATTTATTTCTTAGCCCAAAGAAACAGTGATAAGAAAAGTGTTTCTTCGGTTGATCTCAGTCTGGTTTTATTATCTGTGTTTACAGCGGAGCCAATGTTAACAAAGTTTTTGTAGTGGTTGCACAGTCTCGAATGATAGGGCGTCTTGTGTTGAAGCAGGAGAATATCATTCATTCCAGTATGATATTGAAGAAATCCCATGTAAGTACATCACCTTGTCTTTAACCTTTTTTGACATCAAATGGTTCGGTAAGGTCTTTGTCGACCTTAATGGAGCAGCATAAGTTCTCCACCGTTATTCTGCAAAACCAAACGAGCTTGGCAGTAATGCCAAAATTAAACATGGCTTTATGTAGCTCTTTTCTGTAAATGTTTTCATGAGATGGGTGGCGGATATTTATTCATCTAATAGCCTCTGCGTGCAATTTGAATTGACATCAAAAGCATGTAGCATTCCTTTTGGAACATTAAAATCTTATCTTGCCTCAGGTCAGAGAAATCAAAACCTTTTCCGTAGTAGGAACTTCTGGATACTTTCTGAGGAAAGAAAGAATCTCTTGTAGCTTTATAAGGATCAGCGTCAGTCTCGGGGAATTTATGATGAGCGCGGTGATCACAAGCCTAGTGTTACGCAGTATCTTGGAACGCCACTGTTCTGCAAAAAACTATGATTAGCTGGATCTAGGGTGCACAAGTAACTTTGTATGACCGATGAGCACAAAGACGATGGACACCATCTGCATTGTCTAAGCCTGATACTGTATATAAAATGAAAGCAAAAGCAACTGTTGCCAATTTGTCTGATGTCAACAAAATGCAAGCTCCATAAAATCTTCTTCTCAAAACCAAATAACACAACCCTGCGACTATTACTTCCGATGAGGATTGAAAATTAACAGCAGCAAAATAGACGTCGTACGCTAAGGTACCAGACTTACTGCAGAAGCAAAAGGGTAAACGTAGATTCGCCATAAGTGGTCGGAGCATCATGATCGCTCTCCCGGACAGCACAGACATTTTACCTCATCCAATGACCAAGTTATTTTTTTTTTGCTTTTTTATTTTTATTATTCAGAATAACTTAAATGCAAGACAAAATGTTCAAAACTAGCCTTATTAACCACAATAATCTTAATTAACTAACTGACCCTATGCGGGAGCTCTAAGCTAGAACTTATTCTCATGTCTTCCGACGAAATCTAACTAAACGTAAAAGTTAAAAATTCGAACAACCTTACATGTTAAAACTAAGGAAAAAATATTAAAGAAAACTTATAAAAAGAACGGTTTTGTTAAGAACTTAAAACTACCCTTATACAAAACTTACAAAATACCTTAATCTACATACATACATATTTAACTAACTTAAACTAAAAAATCTTAAAAGATATGTTGTGCTGTACTATTAACCTAACTAAATCTAACACTACAGGGGGTAAACATATTTAAAAAAACTATGCAAGCCGGCTAGGCTTTAAAAAAATTGCTAGGCCCTTTGTTCTTCATTGTTCTTCATATAATTGAGTGTCTGCAGCAGTAGTTTGCTTATGCACAGCCCGTCTAACTTGTAAAAGAGCCCCTGCAACCATGCAGTGTCAAAGGCCTTTGCCAAATCAATCAGGCAGGCACTCGTACATTGTTTTTTGCGTCTGTTCCATTGAATATCTGATACCAGTTAAGACACGGCATGAATGGTATCATGTCCCGCTCTGAAACCAAATTGGTTATCCGGAACAATATTTTTTTCCTCAACCCACTTTATCAATGCCCTATTGATTACTTTTCAAATACCTTGCTGATGTTGGGAAGGCGACTCATCGACCGGAGATTTGCGGGATTGGATGTCATCAGGAGATCTTCCTTTGATATTTAAATGCGGAATGTCATCGGCGATGACATAATTTGCCAAGTAATCATCACTGAACATGGTAAAACCAATGTCCTCCGATCGGCAATTCTGAATATCACTTTGAAGGTCGAAGTTGTGTAAAACGACGCAATTTTCCAAGATATGGCTCGGACGATTGCTAACATCCACCTTGTACTTATCTTGAAACGTAGCGCCGATTGCTTCCACTCTCTCCGAAGGATCTTCGATCATGAAAAATTTGTCGTCTTCGATTACTTCTACTGGATCTATGTCTGCTGTCACAAGGACTCGTTCGTTGTCTGCAGTTCGCATGAAACAAGAACGTTTGTTCTAGTAACTGTTCCTAACTTGTTCCTAACTTCCAAATCTTGTTGGTTAGTGAACCGTCTGTACAAAAGTGGACCGTCTGTACAAAAGTTTTAGTCTCGTCAGCAGCCTCCTTTTTTTGTCTGTGAAGTTCTTCTATCGTTGTGTTGCCCTAAATTTTAACGTTGTCAATTTATTCGTATTGTAGTATTGTTCTGTCCATCGTTCTTAAATGATCTCGTCCATTTTTTTCAATCGTCAATTTCTTCATTCGACAAAATTCTATTATTCGGTGGGTTGAGCAGTTTCGGGGAGAGTGCTCTGGTCAATGTTCGATAAAAATGCGACCAACGCTCTTCCAATTTCGCAATCTCGTTAGGCATAGTAATTTCGGCACTAAATCCGCAATGGTCACTCTCATACACAAATGTTTTTAGACAGTTTGTCATTTGTCGGTTGATCCAGTCAGTTGTAACCCTCCGAACGACCTCTTCTTGGATACGATGGGCTATGGACCAATGAATAAGTACTTAGGAATAAATTTCAACGAGCCCTTCAAGTTTAACCCGGCGCGAATGACGTGAGGAATTGTTTCACCAGGCACTAATGCCAGATTAACCAGCATAACTGAAAACACAAAACAAACAGGTCACTAAGCCAGTTTTAGATATGGCTATCCAGATAAGATAAATTCTGCGCTCATTCACAGGATTACAAGAAGTATTAACCTTACACCATATTATATGAAAACAGAGGGTCAATCACAAAAGAGATGTTGATGCTCCAACTAAACCAAAATATTTAACAAGGCCAACAAAACTGTGTGAATTTGGAGATTCAAGACATCAATCAGCTTACGATCAACCCATCACGTAGACACTTAAAAAAAACACAGGTAAGGTGACTCCATAACTCTGGGGATGTTTCTTGTGCGGCAGTATTGCAGACCTTATCCATATCGACGAAAATATATTAATCGAAAAGTATTGCCTTTGTGGACGCAAATACTTATAAGACAAGATGATCCGTAAAATACCAAGGTTAAGTGTGGAAATGTGGATCTAGAGTTGAAAAAAGTGGTAGTTTAAAATATGAAATGGAACGCCCCTAACTTAATAATTCTGTTTTGGTGGCGAACTTGCCGAATTTTGCAAAAACACTGCCCAACATCCAATGACAAACATTTGGTGATTCTTCAAAAAACCTAGAGTTCAAAAAAAAAACATCAAAAATTGGTCGATTTAAGGTCTCGATTGATGGCCAAACAATTTTTTCTGCATGAGGCTAACTTGATTTGGTAATTTAGCTAAACAAACGTTATTTTGATAAAGTTATTTGTATAAAATTGTGACAGTTATATCGAAAAAGACAAAATATTTTGTGTGATTTTTGTAACATGATATTCATCATTGTCAAAATTTTATGAACGGTTTCAAAACACTTGCAAAGTCTAAGTTAAGAGATATTTAAAAATTTTGAGTTTCGAAAAGAATTTCCCGATGGGATATTACATAGCATCAAAACTGCTTGTTTTCAAAGCAAAAATCAAGTTAAACAAAAACATGGTCTATGAAGCCGAATGTAAGACGATAAACAAGACAACAGAGAAAATGTTGGGGTCCTTTCAAAATGAACAAAATAATACAAATTCTGGCAAATTTTCAATTAATTCGAGCTTTGCGCAAAAAATTCATCAATGTTTTCATTTCGTTTCAATAGCCCTTTAGAGCTATCTACCAAATCCTTTCTTTTCATTCGAATAAATAAAACATAAAAAATGAGTGACTTAAGCTACATACATTTTACTCCTATTAAATGGTCCCACACAGGGACTCATCTTCACATAGAGACAAAATCAACTCAAATGCTTTTCTTGCAGGGTTCTGAAAACTACAGTTCAGGCCCTCTAAGATGATTTGAAATTGGTTAATAGGAAGATAATTCAATATTGTTAAATAATTAATGAGCAGTATTTCCTTAATTCGTTTTGCCTGTTTGCTATATTAGTATATCGATGAGCAGGCCCAACTCCGTTCGAAACTTGTACTGAACCGATCTTCGACTGTTTCTTAAACAACATCGGCTGATACTTTAACATGCGTTTAAATATTATTATGTTCTTCCTGGTTAATTCTTGGTTTATTTTGACAAGAACTCTGAATTGCGTTAGTCACAATTTATGAAAATTGAATGCTTTCTGAAGCCGTCAACTATTATAATGCCAAAAACACTCTCGCGATTAACCAAGATTAGCCCATTTGGATTCTACTTTTTGGTGCAAGTCTCTCATCTTAACTTTAAGCAGTTATTTAATTTTTTGTTTTGATAGTGCCGTGCTAATTGAGTAACTCAATTTTAAGTTTTTAATCCTTGACTTCATTATAAGAACATTGGTTTGAATCTGCAAAGCTTTATGGGTTTGTCTGCAGAAGATTGGTTGCATAAGTGTTTAGAATTATTTTGAGTTCAACATTATTTAACATTTAAATTAAACTTTCATTTTACACATTTCACTTTATAATTTGAGATATTTAAATGGTTTGAATTCAGATAAAGTTGTTTTACTTGTTTTAAGAAAAAGTGTTTGGGAACATTTCGAAAAAATCTGCGGCCATTTCGCTGAATGTTTTCGGAACTGCGACATCATATTTTCGCCGACCATATGCATTCCAATATCACAGAATCGTGAATCTTTGTTGATGTCTCCTTTTTGTATTAAATGTTTTTGCTGAGATAGGATTTTTTAAGTGCTTCATCTTTCTGATCTGCTGATGGAATTTTGATCGGCAGATCATTTTTTGAAGCTTCGGTTCATTTCCCCTGGCTAATATACCATAACTCAGGTGAGATTCAATCAGTCCATAATAGCATTGTCGCAGAGCATCTGGTGTGCATTTGTAGCTCAGGTGAAATAAAGCATATGCTGACTGTCGAAGCTTTGTAGTCGACGATCACCCCTAGGTACTTACACGTTGACACGCTTTCGGTTTTTGTAGCGCAATCGTACTCTTTTTGAAGATGTATGAGTAGACACGCCACTGTATGCATTTTCAACGTTACCTCATAATATGAGGTGGTCGAATATGCATAACCTTTATTTTTTTAGCATTCACAATAAGCCCATAGTCGTGGCATCGTCGAAATCCGATTGCATAATTTTTTCTGCTGCCTCAATATTTTTATGACTCAATACAATGGCAATACCATCTGCATAAGCGTATCCCTGGCTGTGCTTTAAAACCGTTAGCAGGTCATTTGTATATGTATATTATAAAAATGAGTGGACCTAATCTAGATCCTTGCGGTACTCCATATTTTTCATCCTCGCTAAAGTACTCCATAATTTTAACTTTATATTTTCTATCTTTAAGATAGCTTTCAAACCATTTTAATAAAGATCCTCGTATATCATTTTTTTTAGAGATTTTAATATGTTTTTATGACATAGTGTATCAAAGGCTTTTTTGAAATCGATGAACCGAACAATAGAGTTGTGACTTTTATCTAGACTACTGTTAAATCTACTGGCGAAGTCTCCAAGCAATCGATCTATACTTTTATTTTGTCGAAATCCGAACTGATTTTTTTCCAAAAGATTGTATTTCTCGACATAGTCGTAGAGCCTTTTAGCAAAAGCTTCTTTCCGCCGGTTTATTTTCTTTAAACGAGTCAAGAATACTTTCTTTTTCTCTCGTGGTGACCTCTGCTAGATACATTGAGCGTTGTGTTCCGTTCATTTGTCTATGAAAGGACTTAAAATCAGCATTCTCGACTTCTGCGGATAGTTTATTCGCGAAGTTATTTACCAGACTATCAAAGTGTATTTCGCCTGCAAAATTTTTGGCTAGAACATCGTCTAGTTTGGTGGATCTCCTTCCTAGTATGGTGTTTACAATTCTCCAGGTTTCTCTCGGATTTTTGCTTGCTTTTTGAAACTGATCGTACGAACTTAACAGTGATAATAAGGGTTTTGCTGTTTATTTAATGTTTTTTTTTTCTTTTCTATAGCATCGATGTATTCACTTAACTCTGTAACAAAGTGATTGGGGTTCAGTTTCGGCGGTTTGTATATTGAGAAAATTATTTCATTAGGATTTCCACGTTTGATATTAAGGACAAAACTTTGATGTGATATGAATTCATCTGCAACTTTTTCATATGAAATGTCAACACTTTGAAATGGAGCAACTGAGTAGTATTTTTCGATAGCACAGTTCCCCAAAAGGAATACGCGGCAACTTTAAGACGGATATTGGGATATCAAAGAAGAAGTATTTCCCTTCAAAAAATGTTAGCAATTTTTTTAGGCAAGAAAACATCTTGAAATATGAATTTTGTCCATGAAAATTGACCTTATTGAACATTGTGCGCCGATTTTACTTACGACAGAGCCATAGACACCTCCTCTTTCCTCTCAACTACCCCACTGTGCAATTTATAGGCAAAACAGCGTTCTTGTCTCAAAGATAAATCGCCTCGTGTGGGAACGAACTCACGCATGCCACTTCATTCGCGCATTATGTCGAAGCACAAGTGCTGTTGAAAAATAAACTAATACCGCTCTATAACATCAATACTCACTGACTAAAGCCCTCCTCTTTGAGTAGCCACTTCAGTTTGTGAAATGCTCACTTTACACATCGTCTCGCTGCAATAACATTATTGCAAATGTTGAATGAGCAACGAAAGGTAAACACTACCGCGATGAGTGTTTACATTTGAAGTACAAAAAACAGACCCTCGAAAGGATATGACGACTTCGTGCATCATTTTCTGAACACAAAAAGGACATCCCCTTTTTTATTTGTTGGTTTCCTCTGCAACATGCTTGTTTTCATTTCGACATCCAAATCGGTATTTACTCGTACATCGAAAAGGGCGCACGTCCTGATTGACTCGAGTAAACAAAAATATGTCTAATTTGCAGGGTCAAAGGGTATCAATCAAAAGACTTCTTCCAGACAGGCAATTACAGCTTCTACCCTCGAAAGCAAACAAGCCCACCCGTTCGCATGTCCATAAAACAGGCATCATGTCATTTCAGCAAGATAAGTAACACACGTCAAAATCCCTGATGGATGTGACATAACTTTTCATATCTATTATAAATGATCCCAAACACAGAGAGAGAGAAAAACCGAAACTTTTCCTACACGATAATACGATATTAGGACACAGATATATCCAGATACCCGTACATGTGTCCCAAATTGAAGTTAAAATTAGGTACAATACGTCAAAATGTAAGCCACCCACTCGTTCGCCCTCCTCAGCCTGGGATAGGTCAAAAACGAAATTAATCATTCTCTCCACGGGATGCTCTGACACTCAAATGTCACGTCCACCTCAGGATATGCATCCTTGAATATGTTTCAAACTAAACGATTCCTTCCGTACTCAAACAAAAAAAAAATCATTTCTAAGTTCTCTAGTTAAAAATGTAAATATTGCAATAACCGATTCAAATTATTATAATCGATCCCAAGAAAGTTTCCTTGGCGTTTTCTTGTTTTCTATTTTTTCCTTCGAGGATTAAAAGTTTACTTTTTCACATTTCCATAATACCGCGATTTGATTGCGGACAACTTGAAATTGTTTATGGAAAACTGATCAAGTTTTCTTCAACAAAAATAGTTTTGTTTTTATTGTCTTGTTTTTTTTTTTCTTCTGCCTTTTGTTCTTCAGATGCTGCCGTCCCAAGGATGAGATGGAAAGTAAATGTTAAGTCATGAACAACGCTGAAAAAAACAAAACGTAATACTGATCGGTTATACATTTTTTGGGTCACCAGATTTGCAGAGGGGTTTTTTAGTTTGAATTTTCTTTGATGTTCAGGGAGTCCAAACTCAAACAAAAGTACTTCTCTATAAATCTTAAGTCCTTGGTAAAAAATTCTGGAAGAAAGGTAAAACAATTGAACAAATACTGGCCTCTGATTCTGCCCGTTGAATTATCCCTGGAAGAAGAAAATTGTGGTTCTGCAGGTGGTGGGGGGAAGACGTAATACGAAAACTATGGAGAGGTTTGGTTTGTGTGGTCGGGAAATCTTTTCGTTCTTTTTGCGTAGTCCATGCTTGCACCGGTCCCTTTCTTTTTGGGGTACGTCAGATCTGGTATATGTGCTGACCGCAGTATTTTGTGTCGCAGTCTCGCTGTTGCTGTGCAGTGGCAGAAGAAGTGATCCAGATTTTCATCTCCGCCCTCACAGTTTCGTGTTTTGGGGTTCCTGTTTAACCGAGCCTATATAATGCTTCCTGTTTCCAATCTCGGCATCTAGATTTCTCTTGCTGGAGCTCAGAGCTCGTTTTAATAAAGTTTAGGAGAATGCGAAACAGGAACAGGTCCAAAAGCTAAATTTCAAACACAATTTAGGAGTAAAGTAATAACGCTTAAGATAATGTGTAGTAAGACTTAAATTAAATTTCAAATTAAAGTTTAAACTCAAATTAAAATAACATTTTTTTTCCTCTTTGCTTTTTTGTGTTTAACTTAAATTTTATTTTTATTTATTTTATAACGGGTTTTTCAATAATAGCGCTACAAAAATTTTTTTAAATAAAGCAAAACCGGTTTTGGATATCAATGAAATTCTTTATTCCTGTGAAAGTACGTTTGATTCCATTATGTGTGGAACTCGATTTCTTTTGCATGGCCACCACGGGCACGCTTGCAGAAGTCCAGACGCTGAACCCAATTTTCGACGGTTTTCAAGCATAAATCGGCCGATACTGCTGCAATTTCACGTTCGATATTCGTACGAAGTTCATCAATCGTCGCTGGCTTGTTGGCATAGACCATAGACTTGACGTAGCCCTACAGGAAATAGTCTAACGGCGTCAAATCACACGACCGAGGCGACCAAGCGACTGGACCATTTCGTGAGATAACACGTTCTCCAAACTTGGTTTCCAATAAATTGATTTTGACATTCGCTGTGTGGCTTGTGGCGCCGTCCTGTTGGAACCACATGTCCTCCAAGTCCATATCATCCAATTGGGGCCAAAAATATTCGGTTATCATTGAACGGTAGCGATCCCCAGTCACAGTAACGTGCTGGTCTTGATCATCACGGAAGAAGTACGGCCCAATGACGCCGCCGTCCCATAAGCCACACCAAACCGTAATTTTTTCGGGATGCAATGATGGCTCATGAGGTACGTGAGGATTGCTGCCTGACCAATACCGCATATTTTGTTTATTGACGGAGCCATTCAACCAGAAATGGGTCTCAACGCTGAAGATGATTTTTCAATGAAAATCCGAATCTTTTTCAAGTTGTTGCTTAGCACAATTCACGAGCATACGACGCTTCTGGTGGTCAAGCGGCTTCAGTTCTTGCGTCAATTTAATCTTGTAAGGGTGTAGGTCAAGATCTTTTCGCAAAATTCGCCACAACGACGTCACAGAGATGCCCAACGCTTGAGAACGACGCGTGAGAGACACATTTGGGCTTTCTGCAACTGAAGCCTCAGCGGCAGCAATATTCTCGACACTACGCGCACTTCTTTGTCTCACTGGCACGGGAACATTTTGTACTGTGCCTGTGGATTAAAATTTTTCCACTAGACGCTGAATTGTTGATCTGCTAGGACGATTATGACGACCATAAATTGAACGTAGCGCTCTTAACGTTGAGGCCACTGACTCCGAATTTCGGTAGTAAATTTTAATAATTTCGACTCGTTGTTGGCTTGTATGTCTTTCCATCATGAAATGGCAAACCTTATTGAAGAGAAATGTCAAAAGAACGGCAAGAAATATGGCGTCGTTTGTTGTCCCTGTCGCTCTACTTTTGTAGCGTTCCTGTTGAAAAACCCTTTACAATTGCTATAATCATTGAATGTAGAAATGTAAGGAATGTTAATGTGAAATCGTTATATCAAATTGAAAGACGTCAGAGTCTTACAATGATAAATGATAAACCAATTACCAAAAAAAAAAAAACTAAAGTACCTCTGACTGGCTTATACTACTAGTCTTGTACCTCCAATTCCGGCGATGTCGAATTTTTGGATTCTTTAGGAATAAAAATCTGGAACTGAAAACGGACAAGAAGAACGCGAACTCTGCATGCTGAAAAAATGTGTCGATGGCGCAGACCGTTTGTATTTTGATACACAAACATGATAAGTGAAAATAATGCTTGTGTTTTACTTGAGGCACCATACCATAAGGTACAGTTTTTTTCAACCTCTGCCTAAAATAGTTTCCAATGACTGTTTGATGGGGTTCGAGTTCATACCATTGTCATGAGGTCTTCTTTTCTTTTTTGCTCAGTGCGGTGCAAATTTCTTTATTTCTCACCTATTACAATCTGAGTTTCAACAACATTGACGTCGGTGTCAACAACAGATACAGCATCATCAGAATCATAGTCATCAATATCAGTAGTGACAGTAACGACATTGTCAGCAGCAGCATCATCTGCAGCAACTACACCAGCAACAAAAACTGCAACGCCAGGGAATAAAATCATTCAACCTCCTATTGTTTCCTTCGGTCTACTGACAACTGCCATGTACAGGCACTTCAAGCAGGCGGTGTCGAGAAAGGTTGACTGTCGTCAACATCAATATATCGAAGACAATTGTCAAGACCGAAGCAAATACCGCACGCTTCCATCAGGGAATACCTAAAAGACAGGATAATCCAATACCATACATTCAAGGCCAAGGAGGTCAGGAATAGCATTCTTCTCCTCCAGAAGATCCACTTCTCTCACGACCCAGAAGAAATTATGGAAGAACTAAAACTAGTGGGTATGGAGGCAATCAAGGCAACACAACGCCTTCGTAGTCGAGTTTATGAAGCACACAGACTTGTTGGCAGTATCCAAGGCAAAACGGATAGTTGGAGTAACAGTGCAGTGGGAACATCTCCAAGCAAAGAACATCACCCATTGCAGAAATTGCCAAAACTTTGACCATGTGACAGTTAACTGCAGCAAGAAGCACCGTTGCGTCAAATGCAAGGAAGACCATGGACCCGGTAAATGTAGCCGAACCAATGCGGTAAAGGGGGCCACCCAGCCAATTATAAAGAATGTCCGCCTACAAAAAGGTAGCCGTAACAAAAATTACTTCATTTATTCCTCTGTACGAGGCATGTCCAGACGAAATGGGCAAAAAGCACATGTACCTATTGTTCTGCTTAAAACAATGTCTATGACAATAGATAAGCTGAACATAATAAGCTACAATGTCGATTCATTGATACATTGATACTTTCTGAGACAAGGATCAGTCGAAGACACCGGCTTCACTTTGAACCCCAAACACTTTTCCGAACGGACAGAAATGTATTTAAAACTGGCACGGCCATTCTTATCCGCTCCGCAATTAAATGTCAACAAATCAGGCTTCAAGGACTAAAAACATTTGAAACAACGTGCATAACCATATCCCTGGAAAAAAGCTCGCCGATTCTTTTGGTTTCCCTCCACAACCAGTGTGGAGCTACAAAATATGTCCTCTACCACGACCTCACCACACTTCACGAGCTTTGAAAGAATTTCCCGCAATTCATCATTGGGGCGATTTCAACGCTCGCCATCCCCTTTAGATGGACTCTGATACTTCCAACTAAGGAAAATCAATTGCAGAATGGCATTCCTCAAACTCCCATATACACAAATTTGAAATCGTATCGCAACCAAAACCCAACCTTACCTCTCACGGCCTCAACTCTGGAATTCTTCATCTGCTCACCAAACAATTTAACAAATTATAAATGTGAAACTATTCCTTCCGACTCTGACCATTTCGAGGTCAAACTCAGCTTAAAACTACTTAAAAGCCTGAGCATTCTCATACCCTTCCGCAAGATTATCTGGGAGCCTTTTGAGGGATCTTTGACAGATAAACTCAAAGACAACATCCCCAACTCCATATCTAATCTGAGAAACGCAGAAATCGACGCTGCTTTTGAAAAAATAGAATGCTCGATTGCCGTGTCTATTTTGGAACAATCGGAGTCAAAAAAATTCAAATCAAGATACCGGAACCTTCCCGACCATATAAGTGAAGTGCATGAATACAAGCAAAAGCTTCGTAAGATTTTACAAAGAAACTTCCACCGTTCAGTAAAATACTCAGTATTTTGTGAACACTGATTTTAGGAAAAGACTCAGTCAAATTAAACCAGGCTTAACAAAAAAGAGATCACAGCCGCCTGCATTATTGACAAAGAAATGGCGTTCGATTCAGTATTAATCAATTTTTTGTTTTACAAACTGAAGACCTTGAATTAATATGAAATTATACAAAGACGCAGATTCTACGTTCGTATGGAAACATATTCTTCACCACTCTTTGAAACTCATGCGGGCCCTTTTCAATATCCATACCCATAAACAACTCCGAAATTGTGAGGAAACAACAACACTGCTTTTGGCAGATGACTTTTCTTCCAGAATGTTGGGAATTACATCCTTAAACTGTGGGACTATGGGAAATTTAAATAAACACGCTCACAAACAGAACTTACTTGCTTCAGGACCTCCTCATACAATGGTTCAAGCTCCAAGTTCAAGAACCTCGCCTTGACCATGCCCGATAACTCGATCATTCGATCGAAACAAAAGGTCAAATATCTAGGGATTCACTTCGAAGAAAGATTCAGGTTCAATTTCCATGCAACAGCCACTCTAAAAAAGGCGAACCATTCGCTATTCCTTATCCTCCCACAGATGAAAATAAGGAACGGTTTGAATACAAGAACCAAAGCCTTGCTATGCAAGCAACTAATCGGTCGCATCGTGACTTATTGTTTATCAATATTATCAATTTACAGTCTGAAGAAGATTCAAGAACAAAGAGCCTCGCTACCTCTCCTGAATAATGGCACTAGCTATGTCAGTAAACACCAAATTAAAAATCGAATTCGGAAAGAAATCTGAAGAGTAGGACAGGTGAAAAAGCTCACGCAGTGCTGGTCTTGGTTACCCAACATAAAAATACGTAACTCGTTTAATAAACTGCTTCGAGAACTTTTACCAACGAAGAAGATCCTTTTTTCACTCCGCAATGGAATGCAACCAATGGAAATTTGGAGCTGCATGTCCACTTGCAAGCGCGAATTTCATAACAGAGATTGGCTTGCGATCATAATATTACGACTTAAAATCTACTTACAAAAAAAAACAGTGCAAGTGTGTACGCTCTCCGCAAACAAGCGATCATTTTGTTTACCATACATTTTAGAATTAAGTCAATTGGGTATGTTTCTCTTTTAAACTCGAATGGTATGTTTTTGAGTCATTGCATCCTGTACTACCGCATGTTCATATTGAATTTTGGTAAGCGTTAGTATGTGTGAAAGCTTATGAAAATAAAAACACCGCATACACCGCAATTTAATTCCAGAGAATTGCACATGGTCATATATTTGTGCCTTTAAATTCAATCGCAAGGAAAGCGATACAAGTGTGTGCGGCACCGCAAACAAAATCAGTTTCACTGAAAAGGGAAACAAAGGGATATACTATAGATAACGTCGTCTGTCTGGAATGAGTTTGGTAAAGTATTCAAAATTCCTACTTCGTATTGTGCGTTTGATGCGAAAAGAAGTGAGAAGCAAAATCTAAAATTCATTTAGTAGTGCTAACAAAATAAGAATTTTATCAGTAAATTTGCTAAAATGTCGGATAATCAAGCTATTGTTGCTGAGAAAATTGCTAGTGGTGTTTACACCTTGTCACAACGACGCAAAGGTAGAAGTTTCATTTGGAATGTACTGTCCGAAATCTTAAAAGAAGACGAAACCATATTGGAAGGATTGGTATATTGCCGCAACTGGCGTAAGTTACTTAAGTTCTTCGGACATCAAACATCAAACCTTAATCGGCATAAGTGTTGCCAAGCACTTAAGCAACCACAAGTTTTAAAAACCGTAGCAGCAGATGACAAAAAGGAGGCCATAGACATGTGCTTGGGTCGCTGAAGATTGCAGGCCATTTTCGGCTATCGCTGGTTCGGGCTTCGTAATGCTAGTGAAGTTTTTTTTACAGATAGGTGCAACCTATGGAGAAGATGTAGACGTTAATAATTTACTTCCTGATCCCACAACAATTTCGCGAAAGGTGTAGAAATCAGCATACGAAAAAAAAACAATTCAGTAGCGAAATAGAAGAAATTGTGAATAGCGGTGGTGCATCTGCTACAATTGATATGTGGTCGGATAATTATGTGAAACGAAACTTTTTAGGCGTAACATTGCACTATGAGAAGGCTTTAAATTATTTGATATCGTTTAGGGAATGAAATCAATGGATTTTGATAGGTCAACTAGTAAAAATATTTTAAGAAAGTTATTTAGTTAGTTTGGTGTCCAAAATATTGAAGCAATAAAATTTATAACAGACAGAGGAGCAAATATTGTTGAAGCCTTGGAACACAACACGCGCTTGAACCGCAGTAGTCATTTGCTAGCAAATGTCTTAGACAAGTCATCTGACGAAACAACAGAGCTCACGGAAATATTAGATTCGTGCAAAAAAATCGTGAAGTACTTCAAAAAAACAAATTTGCAGCAAAGGTTACGAACTTCTCTGAAGAACCAATGCCGCACACGATGGAATTCTAATTACACAGTGATCAAATCAATCGTAGATAATTGGTTCGATATCAATGAAGTACTAACTGAGAACGAGGGAGGCCAACTGCTACTGCATATAAATATTTCAGCACTTAAAATTCTGGTTGAAATATGTAAGGAGTTTGAAATCATTTTTAAGAAACTGCAACTTTGCAGCTCTCCATCTTTGTGTTTCGTTTTACCTTCAATCCATAAAATTAAAATTCTTTGTGCACCTAACAATGCAGACATAACTGTCATTTCGGTTTTGAAGGAAAAAATTATTCGGAATATTGATGACATTTGGTTAAAGAATTTGAGTTTATGGCATGAGAATGCATTTTTTTGTATCCACCAGCTGCAAGTTTGCAACCAAACGACCTCAACGATATTATAAGCTTTTGCATTTCTCTTATTCACAAATTAGAATATGCTCCAACAGCGTCCACTTCACAGCCAATTATTTCATTAGATCTACCCGATATTGCATCTTCACCAATAACTTCTGATACAGCAAGTCCTGCCACACATTCATTTGTATCCGTTACGCAAAATGTAGTCACTCCATCTGTATCTGTAAACAACCAATCTAATTCTATGTCATCACCCAAAGAAGATATTCAGTTCTTTTTCTCGGATTTATTAAGAGAATCTGAACAGGCCACCCCAGAAACTCCTCAAGAAGAAGTAGACAAATATAGAAGAGAGCAAGTAAATATAACTGAAGATTTTGATTTGATTGAATGGTGTAGGATCAATGCGAAAAACTACCCTCGCTTATCAAAAGTGGCACTGCGAATTCATTCAATTCCTGCTAGCAGTGCAGCAGCAGAACGAGCACTTAAAATCCCACGAATTTACAAGCATTCGTTGTCTTTGGCTTGATGGCTTTCCAATGAAATGTTTTTAAGTTCTCGTGCTCAGTTAAAGTGTTTTATACCAAAAACGTCGTCGTTTATTTTAAAAGCTACACACTGCGTCACCTCAGCCCGTGAGCCCATCTTATCAAATTATAATCAATAATCCCAACTCAATTCCCACCCTATGCGCATAGAACTTTTAACACTTTACCCGAACGCCTTCGACCTCAACAACAGAACGTCTTGACACAAATTGTTTCGCGCCCGCTTGTCGCACACAGATGCGCAACGATAAATACGTGACCAGAATTTAACCATGAAATTCAATTAAAAACTTCTGAGCTTCGATTATTAACTCTTTCCGCCCCATCGTTCTGTCCTGGTTCTGGATACTCGCAATTCTATCCCATCCTTGTTGCTATTTATTAAGTGACAAAGTGTACCAGAAGAAAGGACAAGAGGAAAATAAATATAAACTCCATCGTCAGTCGTCGCATATGTTTGTCCAAGTGGACTAAATTTTCGAGGTTTTCCGCGACCCTAAAAATAAACTTTATGAATCCTTGTCGCTCGTTCTTCGGTTACTTCCTAATCCTATTTGCCACGCTTCTTTCGTTTTCTTTTAATTGCCCATTTTCCCGTTCCAATTAGTTGGGAGCTCACCAAACTCTTTGGTCCTTCGCCAAGACGATCTTTCTGCACCCATAAAAGGGACGGATTCTCATGGCGTTACTTGTTCGTTTCCCCCGTTTTGGTGAACTTTTAATCCTTCACGCAAAAAGTCGAATCCAAATAACGAAAAGGAAAACAAGAGTAAGCCAGCTAGCTCATCAAACACACAAAAACTGAACTGATTTCTGACCTAAATAAACACAATGTGGCGGAGTGTGGCGTACGAATTTTGGTTCAAAAAAGGATTCGGATGCGTTGCAGACAAAAATGGAATGGCATTCGGTTGGTTCCTGTGAGTCGCCGTCGTCGGTCGAATGGGAAACACTTTCTTGGGTAAACTTCTTTTGATGGGTGATGGGGATAAGAAATCTCTGGGATCTAAGCGGTCAGTATTTGGATTTTGTTTGGTTTTGTTAAGTAAAGATTCGTCTAATTTTTTAATCTTCCAAGCAGGAAACTCATGGGAATGCTTGGTTGGATGTTGGGGGATTAGAAGTTTGCAGAGTAACAGCTGATATTGGCTTGGAACGTTGACTTTATGTGTCCAATGGGGACATGCACAGATGGAACGCAAAGCGAATAAGTTCGAGGTATTTGGCTCCTTAGATTAGTGTACTTAGTTGATTTAGAACAGAGGAACTTTGAAAACTCTCAGTCGTACTGATAAGTACTTTAGTCTCATTTTTCCAGAATGTGATTTTATTTCCATTTAAAGAGTTGCTTTATACCTTAAATAACACTTTAAAAAACATACAAAATATAGAAGAACGTGTTGCGAAAGAGGTTATCAAGTTCATAGATCCCTGGAGGGTTAGTGCTTGAACTGAAGCAGCATTTAATTTTTAACGTGATGGGCACGCTTTTTTTAGTTGATAAGACCAATATTGCTGGCTTCTGCGAATGCTCAATTTTTGAACACCAGTTTAGTTCGGTCTTTCCTCTTTTCGTTGAATCGGTTTCTCTAAATGTGGCTGAAATTTTGTATTTTTTGCGTTCTCATCGATTTGTCATCATCGTAGACAGGACAATAATATATTCGGCGGAGAATGCGTCCTTGTAAGGTCCTTTAAATTCTGTGTACTGTCACCCAACATTCGGCTACCTTTAGAAAAACTTGCAAGATGAGTATTTTTGGAGCATTATTTTTGGTCCTTCGAGTTAGAAGCTTTGTTCATAGTTGTTAAGATAGTCAGAAGATGAATCAATTTCCTTGCATGTGATTTCGTGAGTTCTCAATCGAGGTCGTTTGTGGAAATGATATTTGTCCCAAGATATTGCGTTCCATGCGGACACCTGCTCATCCCAATATCTATTTAAGTATAAGGTTAAGGAGCATTTGGAATCCCGGCCAAGGCTTTGTAACAACGTCATCAGTGCTAAACGTTTAGAAAAGTCAAAGGTCCTTAAAAACCGACTGACTTTATCAGGTAATGGACGAAAACTCTGGAATAGCTTGAAAAGCATTGGTATAGGGAAGCAAAAGCGTAAGTATCACTCGGGAATTGGTTGCAAGGCGATCAACCGTAAATTTATTTCACAGATTGCACACATCGGACACATTGGCACCTACCCATATTAATAATATCCAACCCGCCACAGAATTCAGTTTTTCAAGTTGAGCCCACTGATGTGGTTGAAGCCTTCATAAAAGTGAAATCTACCGCGGTAGGACTCGATGGTGTTCATCCGGTGTTCCTGAGAGCACTTCTCCCGAAGCTTTTACCATTTATAACGCACCTTTTTAACTCGATCTTTACTGCATCCGTTTTTCTGTCGCAGTGGAACGTCGCAAAAGTCATCAATATACCTTAAGAAGATCGCAAAGATACAGACCCATATCCATTCTACTCTTTCTCTTTTTGGTTTTCGAGAAACTTATGCAAAAACAGATCAGCTTATATTTAAACGATAATAAATTCGTTTTGCTTGTCAATCAGGTTTTCGTCCAAAACACAGCTGCACTACGGCTCTCCTTAAAGTAGTAAACGATATAAGGAAAGCAATTGATAAGGACTATGCTTCGTTCCTGTTCAACTCGATTTCGCCAAGACTCTTGATACCATCAGCCATTAATTTTTTTGTGAAAAGCTGGCTAGATTTAACGTTTTCTCACCCCATACATTAAAACTTATTTCATCCTATCTATCTGGCAGAAAACAAGCTGTCGTATGTGGAGACGAAATGTCGGATTTCCTCCCCGTACAATTAGGGGTTCCTCAGGGTTCCATATTAGGTCCATTGCTCTTCTTTACATTAACGAAATTGCAGTTATCACTGAGAATTTCTCTATTAATCTTTATGCAGATGATGTACAACTTCTTTGAAGCTACTCTCAAATTCAAATCGATGAATGTTTAGTACAAATTAACGACTATTTACAAAAAATCTATGATTAGGGAAAACCCAATGGTCTTTTACTTAATCCTCAAAAATCAAAGTGCATTGTTATTTAAAAAAGAAAATCGCTAGATCTGTCCCACTTTTCTCCAATTCTACTTTGATAGAATATGTTAATACTGTGAACAATCTCGGTATCGTTTTTAATCGAACCATAACTTGGGATTACCACATAAGTAAGATTGTAGGAAAAGTATATGGCGCTCACCGCACACTATGGGCCACTAATAACTGCATACCTTTTAAGACCCGAATCATGCTTGGAAAAACATTTGCGGTTCCCATTCTTATGTACGGCTGCGAGGTTTTTGTAGATCGCGCTTCAATAGGCCGAAGGAAGCCTAATGTCGCATTTAATAATATCGCACGTTCCATTTACGGCCTGAGGAGTTTCGATCACGTGTCTTGTTTCCCAAAGAATATATACGGTATGTCTTTTGACAACTTATTGAAATACAGAAAGATTAGATTTACTAACTAAATCTCTTTCTTATGAATGCCACTGAAGGATCATTAAACTCTGAAGTGACTGAGCGTTACGTACACAAGCTTCGAAAAAGTTAACTTTTAAGAACGGATTATCCAGCTTTATTTCCGAAATAGCGTTTGCTTTTGCACTTCTTGCAACGGAAGATCTGCTCAATCGCGATTTTGGAAAGTGCAATAATACCGAGAATTAATATTTGTCCTCTTTTGACGGCACCAGTCCTGCTTTCAATACGAGAACAATACTCGCTGCAAGCTTTGCACAAATAACACCCAAACCAAGTACCAAACACAGCGATGACTTTTAATTTAAACGAAATTATATGGCAATCCGCACACAGTCGCGCGGAACATACATCCGCTGACACTATGCTAACAGCCGGAGTAACCGACAATTGCATGACAATCCCAACACACTGGCCATTGTTAAGCCGCACCGAACTGACACTGGTTCTCAGGTGAAAACTACATTCAAGCGGATGGATGCGACCAGAATGAACAAATCCATTACATGGCAGGGTTACACAACTCATTCGTGACGCCACACATTCGTCCTTTCATGGCGGCCGCCGTTGCGCTTCCATTCATCTATCGCCCTCCAGCGGCCATCCCCGGGTAAGTGTATAGCTGCTATAAATCCCACCAGGGATGCTAGCCTGGGTATGTATTGTGTTGGTTGTGTGTGCTCAAAAAAGGATTGCACTAGCGCGCGAAAGGAAATTGTTTTATATGAGGTTAACGTTTATGTTAACTTCACACGGATACAGTCATTTAAACAAACGGCAAACATTCCCAAGTACTATTTGTCTGATGTGTAAACACTTATTAAGGACCATCTCGTTGCCAAAGGACTAAGTGCAACCGACATCGTCCCAAGCTGCAAGCAAAAATCGTCCACCGAAAGAAATGACTTGTTACACGAAAAGACAATGAATGGGCATGTACGAGTATGCATGTTTAGATTTTATTACATCCTTTTGTAAAGTAAAGAAGAGATTTGAAGGACACTAAACGAGAATTTAGCTAAGTCGTCATATTTGTGCAGTGCACATACATTAACTGACCTCTTTCTAGGGGAGTCCTCTTTTTCCCATTCATGGATTTAATTTAATATCGCTTAGGGGGAAACTAGGTGGTGTGGGGGCTCGAATCAATTTCATCCTTCATTTGCTACTGCTCCTTCTGATGGCCGTCGTCTTCGTATCATCTCTGTGGAAGGAACTTGCCGTGGGTTTAGTTGTGACATACGATTGAACGCAATGATCCCGAACATTTTTCGCTTACAAATCATAAAACCAAGAATGACCTCGTAAGGGTTGAGTTGTGATAAATGAAGATGTCCTTTGATTGAAGAAGAACGTCGATTTTTTTTGTTCTGCATGTGGGGGAATTTGATGCCTTCGGCTTTCGGGCAGCATTACTGGCAGAGTTTTCAATTATTTGTAGATTTGAATTTTAATCCAAAGAAGGGGTGTCTCTAAGCGCTGTTTAATTACGTATTGTTATTTAGCCAAAGAAGAAGCGTTTAAGAGACAATGTCCTCGAACACGAATCTAACCTAATCAGGGTTGAAAGTTCTCTCATCAAGCTTACACCAACACATATTTGGGGCAAATGACTTCGATTTTCCAACCGATTTTCGGGGCTTTCTATTCCAACGACACGACTTTGGGCTAGCCGGCTTTTTCCCACCAGAGGTGTTTCAGAAGGAGCAAAAATAATTTTGATTCCCATCATAAACGGGGCAAAGTTGATCTCATACTTTTAAACTTGCAAAGCCTTGAATAACATATATTTTGTAGACTTTGAGGTATGTGTCATATGTCTCCAGATGTATATACCCTCAAGGCGGAGGCTCTTTTCCGACATCCTACACAAGACTAGGTAAAGCTGTCGCAACCTTGTAGTCGATAAAAAGTTAATGATTACAAATTTGGAATGGTGACGATTTTTTCGTTGTTGACTTCTCTATAATCAAATTAAACTGACATATACTAATCAGGTTATTGACGTGAGGCTTAAGACGTTTTCATAGTTAAGCACCTTACAGACTACGTTAAAATATTTTTATCCCAACAATTGGCTCAGTTAAAATAGTCAACTCTCCTTACGATCTACTTTCTTCACAAGTTTTTCGTTACCAGCAGACTTGTGATAAACAACTTTATTAACAATTGTTGTCAAAATAATATAAAACAAAATATATGATGAAATCAAACCGGAAAAAGTTATTTCGAAAATTGTTGGCCATATCCTCGATTGTCCTTTAAATCAATATACCCGAAAGCAAGAACTTCATTAAAATGTTTAAAACTGGTCCCCTGACAATGTTTTATTTTTTTCAGGGGTCGAATTACGACATCAGTTAACGAGTAAGTGAAATTCATACGATATCATGTTATCGAGTAACTATATTGGGATGATCACATAAGAATGCTCACGTGTCGTATGCACATTGAAAATAGTACTAGAAATATTCTACTACACTGAGTAGAGACAGCTGATAAGTGTCAAACGCATCGATTTGTGGAAATTTTTTTTATGAGTAAATAAACATTGTTTCGATTAATTTTTATAACTAAATGGAATGTATTCAATATTTTTTATCCTCCGATACGTGTTTACCGTCTGAAAATGTGTTATTTGTTGTTTTCTTTTACTGCGAACGTTTTTGCAGATATTCCTTCAACCGCAACCTCAGAAGTTTATCTTCATTGGGGCCACCTCCATTTTTTTTCATGCAACGTTTGTTGAAAGACATCTCATTAAGTTCTCTAAAATTTCCTTCTGCAGACGGTAAATTTTATTCAACATCGACCTAAAATATATTAAAAATAATAAGCAAAAACACAGAAAATAACAACGAAAAGGCATATTCTTACATATTATTTTTTCTCCTGAAAGCAAACTTCATCCGTCAGCAAAAATGCTATCGAGTAAAAAAATGCACAATCAAAATAAGTATAATTCAATCACGTATTGCTCGATAACTGATGTCGTATTTCGACCCTAGATTCTCGAATGAGTTGAAAAACAATTTTACAAATTTTCAAGCTGCTTAAGAGAACTCTTACTCAAGTAGACCGTTAGCGGCTGCATGACGAACATGGTCTTTGAAATGTCGATTTTATGATAACTGATATCCAATGCAGTCAGGGGAGGTTTTAGTACGATTAAGAATCCGAATGGGATCGCTTCACAGAATCTTCAAAAATAAAAAAAACTATTCGTAAAATCTGTAAAAAATTGTTTTTTGTACGATTTCGTTATCAAAAGTAACGCAGTCTTCGAACTCAGTCTCTTGAAAGTGCAATTCTTCTTGAACTCTTTGCCAGGTCCTTGCATGTTCTGCGAGTGGTAAGTCGTGTTCCTCATCTTCATGTTCCTCATCTTCATCTTCCTCATCTTCGCATGCTACTTTAAACCCAGTTTTCGCGAATCAGTTTGCAAGGTTCTTTTCAGTAGCTTGATTCCAAGCTTTGGCGATCATCCACATGGCTTTCCAATGGCGTCAATTGTAGTTGGCTTTTGGCGTTCAACATCAGCAAGAAATCGTCCGAAAACTTCCTTCCTATAATGCATTCTAAAGCTTTGGTTGATGCCTTGGTCTATTGGTTGTAGTTTCGAAGTGGTATTTGAAGGCAAGTACTTAATTTTTATATCTCTTAGGTTAGGAATTTCTTCATGTGCAGTACAATTCTCGATGAGCAAAGGAATTTTCTTGTGTTACAAAAAAAAAAATTGCAAAAAGCATCTCGGTCATGCAAGTTGGCAGATTATTGACATTGTTAAAACATCATGGTTTTTGATGTTTCCCGATGATGATTGGCACAAGTTTGTAGGTCCCAGTACAATTTGTTCCCAACAGTACTGTTAAGCGAAGTGTGATTTTTTTTCCTCCATTACATTCATCACCTTTGAATTATAAGGTTTTTTTCACGTAAAAATTTATAAAAAATTCCAGTTTCATCGCCGTTAAAGATGTCTTCGTCAGCTCTGCCAGTTTGTCTTTCCAATCCTCATATACTTTTGCATTAACACTACTACTTCCACTACAAATTTTTCGAAAATCAATTTCGTTCCGTTTTTTGATATTTTCAAAGCCACCCGTTACTAGCACGGAACTTCGCATATCCCAATTCTACTTCAAACTGCTGAGCCTATTCTACAAGGATAGAGCCTCCTATTGCGACTTTTTTGTCTCTGTTTTAATCACTTTAACATTCCTCTACGTCTTTGAATTCGCATGACTTTAATCTCCTACTGTTTACATGCAAACCACTTTCTTCTGAAAACATGTCTTTAAATTTTTAAATTGTAGCCAATTTGAAGAATACCTTTTACGTTTCTGAGCCATTTCAACTTGAATATTATATAATAACGACAGACAACAATGATTGTTTTACGAAAAAATGCGTAGCGACATGAATCACATACTATGTGACAAAATTCGTTAAAAAGAGGTATTTATACTTTTTCTTGATAGTTGAAAATTCGTTATAAAGAGATTGTTCGCAAAAAATTAATTGACTTTTATGGTCAATTCAAGGGGATTACGAAGAATTTGTTGAATCGAGGAACGTGATATTAAGGTTGCACTGTATACAGTGTGTGACAAAACTAAAGCAACTTTTTATAATAGAGCGCAATGCTTTTGTTTACTAAACGAAATAAGTCGAAAACTTGTCCCTATATTTATTATATTCATTATAAAAACACTTGGAATTACGCTTTGACCCAAAGTATTGCCAGGGCATATTAAAACATGGTGGGGGAAATGTTATGTTGTGAAGCTATTTCTCGGGCCAGAGAATAGGGCCTATCTACTAATTTACGGGTATTTTAAATAGTCAATGGTACAAAGACATACTGAAGGACATTATGTATAAATACGCGGATGACAACATGCCCTTGCGCTGAATATACAAATATGACAATGACCCTAAACACAATTCAGGGCTCGTCACTGAGTGACTTAAATGTGGCCGGCCGGATTGCATGGGAAATTGTAGATCGATAAATTCGGACACAAAGGCCTCGCTTTTTGCAGCTATAAAAGAAGAACGGTGGAACGTTCCAATGGATACAGTTAACTACAGTTTACAATTTAATTGAATCGATGCACCGCCGATGCCAAGCAGTTTTTCAAAATAACGAATATCCAAAAATTTATTGATGAATATAGTCACTATCTATTTCTTATTTAAGATAATTGTTAAGTTTTTTTTTTTTTATTTGTGGCATAAGATGTACTGTATACAATATTTTCGATTATGATTATATGTTTACAGAGATATGGTCTCTTACTACCTTGTTACTAAAATATAAGCTTATTTTAACTTATAATAAAAGCCACAGTGAAACCTTCATTGAATAAATGACCCAGATTGAATCATGGCGAATTCAATTTTCCGATTAATTAAGTCCAAGCAATGAATAGAAGATATTAAAAAAAAAAAATAATAATAAACTATAGATAGTAAATAATGAATTTTAAAGTATAAGTAAAACATAAATTATCAATACAAATATATTGTAAATAGATAAATTATTTTTAGATTACTTTAGTATTTTATATTAGAATTTCAGTAAAGTTAATATAAAAATAAAATAAGTTAGTTTTTTATGTAAGATTATAAAGGTTTGAAATCAAATAGTTGTCAGGTAGTAAAAACGAGTTTTTATATTTGAAACAAAGTTTATCCTTGCGTTCCGATACTATTTCAATTTCTGTAAGTGTATGAAGTTCGTCTGTCGAATATAACCATGGTTGATTCATCATAATTTTTAGGGTTTTATTTTGAATAATTTGAAGCCTAGGCAGATGGATTTTTGCACATGGTAGCCTGGAAAATAGTTTTAAATATTAATATTTTGTACTCCTTTCTAAGTTTCGATATGAATGAAAGGCTAAAGAACTCTAGTTGTTACGTTTACATCATTTATAATTTCCTGGACATGAATACTGAATGTCAAACGTTTGTTCAAGTGCACCCCGAGATACTTAGCTCTTGACTTCCACTCTGGACGTTATTGAGTGATAAGTTGTTAAAAAACAAGCTCGTCTTCTATGCGGAAAAAAAAACGGCTTGAGTCTTGGAAGCATTAGATTTAATTTTCCAGTTCTTGTAATACTCTTGGACGGAATTAAACGCAGATTGTAAATTAGTTTCGATTACGGAACCAATCACACCTGAAGTGTTAATACATTTATCGTCCGCAAACTGAGCAAAGTTACAATTTTCCAGTTGAGGGAAGTCAGGGGTGCAAATATTATATAGGATGAGACTTATTACTGCTCCCTGTGGAGCTCCTTCATTGAAATATTGGATAACAGAAAACACATTATTAAGTGGCACTTTAAGGCTTCGAGAACTTAGAAAAGACTCTACTTTTGTGATTTTTTTTTAAATTTTTGATTCCAAACCCCAATTCATATTTAACGAAAATCTTTTCAGGTATTCTTTTGCGTATGCCTACGCAATTTTTATAGCCTGATTTACTCTCGAGCAATGCAAGATAACAAAATCCGCAAATAGTATTCATACGCACAATCGTATATGATGACAAACGTTGTCTACCCGAGATATCGAAGCGTTCCTAATTTTTATAAAATACATTTAACGATTTCAATAACATAACTCTATCTGAAATTACATAACCTTATCTTATCTTCTTTTATATGACATTTTCCTTATTAAATAAATACAAATGCCCTTAAGGCACTCCAAGGATCTTGTGCAAGTATTTGTTTAAACATCATCCTTGTGAATTTGTTTGCCTACAATTTATTTCTGCACATGACCTTCATTTTTATCATGCCTGTCCCTTGGCCCATTTAATAGGAATAGTAAAGATCCTTATTGTCACGTAGCATCCTTAAATAAGGATACCACAATACCACCCCAGCGAGCAAGCAACACTCACAGTGTTGTACATGCAAATCGACGCTCACAACACTCTCGAGTCTCTTTTGCCCAAGATAACTACCAGGTCATGGCCATCTGCCTGCCATTGAAATTCATTATGTCCAGCCGTTTCCTCTCCATTAACTTGCTTATGTCCTGCAGACCGACAAAATGTTGCAATTATCACATTAAAATTGAATAACATTCACCAAAAGTGGAGCGCACCCAATTGTCATCATCAGCAAACCCATCACGTCCACCGAGGACGGTCTCGTCGTTGTTCGTCACTTTGGTAAACCTTAAAAATAGACTTTGCCAACACGCCAGGACCCAAGGAATCGTCATCATAACAATAAAAACTAGACACAGAGAGCAAGGGAGCAGCAATAATCACCAGCAGTGCCTTAACTGCAATTAGCTGTGCTTTGTCAGTCGGTAATAATCTTCCTCGAGCCCGAGCAAGCATCCAAAATGTTCATCTGCCTCTCTGGAACTGGGTCCTGATGCATTTCCATTGGCATTGGCACTCTTGAAAAACCGGCGAACGCCCGCCCACCCAACGAGAGTGGCCTCCTCTGGGTTGGCGGGGCTAAGCACGTCCTAATGTTTTCACTTCTCGTTAGGATTTTATTATGTTTACTGTATGCCGGCGCGCCGACGACGGGTGATGGTTTCTCCTTATTTGTGATTCTTTCGACATGACGTTATCCTTGGCTGACTCCCTTCCTTCCACTTTGTGGTTTTGCTGTTTGTTGTCTGCGCCCGCAAAGGTAATGCTCAGCACGCAAACCGAATGCCACCGTCGAGATTTTTCATTTGTCCCGTACATGGGTTTGTGTTTTGGGTCACAAATCTTTCCGAAAGGATAACATAGGTTGCCGTGATGAAAAACAAAAAGTATATGCGGGAACGGGAATTACCCTCACTGCCTGTGCGGCGCTTGTGCAAGCTTTAATACCCGTTCACAGAGCACTCTCACACCTTCTTGGACGAAACATTTTAATGGGGGACTCCTGCTGGCATTAAGTTCCCGCAACAATTGCAACTGGGTCAGTGAATTTTATTCAAATGAAGAACAAGCGGGGCGACGAAGAAAGGAAACACA
The DNA here is from genome assembly GCA_963555765.1 of Orthonevra nobilis. Classification (NCBI taxonomy): domain Eukaryota; kingdom Metazoa; phylum Arthropoda; class Insecta; order Diptera; family Syrphidae; genus Orthonevra; species Orthonevra nobilis. Next base: position 8,696,266 of record OY743225.1, read on the forward strand.
AGTAAAATTAGTTGGCAAGTCGCCTGCAAGGACTCGTTCGTCGCACCGCCATCGCACCTAAAATCCAAGAAGACGTCAATGGCAAGCGGGCGCGCCAACAGTCCATTAACTGTGGAGTTGTTAATATTTAATCGGAACTCACTTGGAATGCAATGGAGCGATGAAGTTTGTGCACCACATAAACGGGTTGAACCCATTCAGCTGGGGTCCACAACGACGGTTGCATGACACGAATGAGATAAAAATCAAGAAAAAAAAGAGAGTAAAATTAAATGTTGGGGCTGCGGACTTAATGGAAATTTTTCTCGTTTGTCCGAGTCTTTTGTTAAAATTTAAGGACTTTTGCCTAATTTAACTACGATGACATGGGTTTGACAAGTGCGTTTGTTCCTGGCAAAGAGCCCATGTCACTGTCCGTGTTCTTTGGCGACGAGCACTGATTCTTTTTATCTAGAAATTTTACGAGGATTTACCTTGTTTTTCTTTTTTTGGTTTTCGTTTAGAGACACCTGCAGGATGTCTAAATGAGAGGGAATTTTGGGCAAGAGCGTTGATAATGACATTTGATCAGGTGACATATACATGTTGTTTGTGTATTGCCCTTTGGGGTTGTGTCTCAACTGACTGCAAGACAACTAGACACAGATTTGGGTCTCAAAATTTATTCAACAATATGAAGAGTAAGGGTATTTTCAAGATGACAAAAACTTTAACGAGTTCTTTTGCCCTTTGACTGCGCTAACAAGTTGTTCATGAAAACGATTTTTTATCACATTTTTTTTTTTAAAGGGTGGGCCGTCTGCTGGTTTCTTTTAGAAACATACATTTAGATTTATTGGTATTCATTTAAACGCTATACGTAAATAAGTTACAATCAGCATTCAGTTTTTCACAGGAAATTAAATCACAAATACAAGTAAAACAATTTTAAAATTAAAATGAAAAAAAAAATAGAAAGAAAATTGTAAAAATTGGGTAAATATAAATAAAATAAAAATTCAATTTAATTCAATTGGATATAATTAAAGACGAGTTGATTGTTAGAAAATGCAGTTATTTGCATGCTAAATGCTGCTACTGAAAGACTCAAAAAGTTCTCTTTTAAACCGATTCTCTGTGTACACCTTTCTTAAACTTAGAGGGAGTTTATTCCATAGGTGGATTGCATGAATAAAGAACTGCCGGCTACTAACTTAGTAGTATCTGTGTCTTGGTATAATTATTATTATTATAAATTCTTTATTTCTCATATTATACATTAAAATTAATAATTTACTTAATAAAATAAAAAAGTGATAATGACACTCCAAAAAACAAGATCTACTATGAATTCGATAGTGGTGGGGTGACAATTCGAAAGGAACCAAAATTGTGCATTATTTATTCAGTTAATACCAGAATCGTAGAATTTGTATCTATTAAAGAATTATAATTTACACCTGGACATTGAGTAAGTGTTCTATTTCATCAATTTCAAAACTAAAAATCCAAAATTTTTTATCTGTTTTAAGGACATATTTGTTAAGTTTAAATATCTCAATGACTGAGGTAATTTATTTAATAATCGACAAGAGATTACGGTAAAAAAATTTCGAAAAGCAATAAAATTGACGAATTGGAAGAATTTTCAAATTTTGAAACAGTGGAAAACTAGGATGGACACGATGTTTATAGCAAATTTTTCTTAAAATATATTTTTGCAAGGTCAGAAGAGGTTGTATCTTATTAAATAGACTCCGCCTCAGCATGTTATTCCATATTGTAATTTGGAATGGAATATTCCATAATATATAGCAGTCAATAGTTTTGTAGAAAAAACGGTTCTCAAGTAAAAGATATTTCTCAGTGTAAGACGCAAATATTTCCTCAAAGCTTCGGTGTGGTGAGTAAAAGACATTTGAGAGTCAATTATTAGCCCCAAATACTTGAACTCCTCGACTACCTCAATTAAAAACCAATTACCACTACAGTCTTCACTGCTTTCAAAAGTAGGCGAGTCATTGCAAGTGCAAATGCTCAATTTAAATTTTTTACACTCTGGGGCATGGAAAAAGATATTCGCAGACTTTGTTGACTGTTAGAAGACAGGCTGAAAAACATAACTTAAGTTTTAGAAATAATGGTTAATTGGTGCTCAGCAAGCCATGTTCTAAGTAAGTATAGATCCCAGTTTATATCAGCTGTAACATCTAATACGCTATCTGAGCCATAAACACAACCTATGTTATCAGCGAACGCCCTTAAAACTCCCTTTAAATTGAGCCCAAAAATAGAGTTTACGTTAATTAAAAAAAGTATGGGCTCAAGAACAGAGCCCTGTGGTACACCCATATTAATATATTTGATTTCACTCCTTATCCCTTCTGAGATTTATTCGCCTAGTAGGATATGAACCAATCAAACATAAAATTAAGTTGAATGTCCTTTGAGTTTGTACAAATCTGAGTTTATTAAATAAGTAGCTTGGTGTTTTGCTGTTGATGATCTTAAATAGCACAAGAACCGTGCGAAATTTCAGCAATGCATTTAAGGAGCATTTAGTGATGCGTTTGACATAGGAAGTGAAATGATCATAGCGATGCAGATTAAGGATATACCTGACACAATTGTTAAAGGCAACATTCAGTTTTCTAGCTGTTTCAAAATCTAAGGTGGCAAAAATTTCACACCCTAATAAAATAATGGGTAAGACATATGCCTTTATAAGTTTCAGTTTAGCTTCAGAAGGAAGGTACCGTCTTGTAAAACTTAGACCACGAAGAGTAGCATAAACTATATATTGGAAACAATATGATTGATATGACTGTTCCAATTAAGAAACTCATTGAAATAAACACCAAGATTTTTGAATTTCCTTACGGAATATATGGCAGTGTTATTGATTCGAAGAAGCGAAGAAGGAAAATCTACCGGACTTTGATTGAAAATCATAACTTTGGTTTTCGATGAATTAAGATTTATACAATTTTGTTGCGTTCATATCGCTGTTCAAATCATTAATGGCAGATAATTCTTCGGATCTCTTGAATCGCTTCAAAAGCCGTATATCATCTGCACATAAATGGTGCTCACAGGTTTTGATATATTCAGCGATATCGTTTATAAAAAGTAAAAATAAGAGTGGACCAGGAACCGAACCTTGGGGCACACCCGATAAAACATGTAAACTTGTTAAACTTTTACCTCCACAGAACACAACCTGCGTACGGTTATAAAGGTAAGAGTCTATAAGCTGACACACGGAGCTCTCAAAAGCAAATTGATTCTTAAGTTTATGTAGTAAGATCTTGTGCTTACTGAGTCTTATACTTTTGAGAAATCCAGAAAAACAGCTAAAGACAACAAGCCCATTTCAAAACCAGAGCGAATATCATCACTTACTTTCACTAAGGCCGTAATACAATTATGGTTCATTCTAAAGCCTGACTGGGAGTTCGTTATGAGCTTTTGATCTTCAAGATAGGTTTGCATTTGATTGCTAACCAATTTTTCGAAGGCTTTGCTCAGAAATGGAATAATTTTAATGGGCCTGAATTCAGTGCGAAATACACTTGTTGTGATTAATGTGTTATACTACTGTGTCCAAAAAATAAGGTGACATATGAATTTAAACTGCGCGCGTCGAAGGATTTGGAAATTTTTCTTTCGTTTTAGGTTGGTAGTACTGTCAGTGACATCTATGTGAAATTTCATGTCAAAATATATTCATAGTGTTTGAGATACAATGCTTTCCGACTACCAGGATGTCATGAAACGCATTATAACTGGTGATGAGACTTGGATCTATGCTTACGACCCCGAAACAACCGATCAATCGAGCGAATTTCGTGCCAAAGGAGAGCCGAGACCAAAAAAACCGCGCCAAAGTCGCTCAAAAATCAAGGTCATGTTGACTGTTTTCTTCGATTTTCGTGCGTGCTTTATGAATTCCTTCCAACCGACCAAACAGTCAACAAGGAATATTATTTGAACGTTATGCGTCGTTTGCGTAACGCTATCCGCCTAAAAAGGCCGGAATTGTGGAAAGACAATTCTTGGTTTTTACAACACGATAATGCACCATCCCATACCGCACTCGTAATTCGTGATCATTTCGCCAAAAACTCAACCCATATCGTTCCGCAACCACCGTATTCACCTGATCTGGCGCCGTGCGACTTCTGGCTGTTCAGCAAGCTCAAAAGACCGCTCCGGAGACACCGTTTTGATACGATAGAGGAGATTCAAGCCGCAGCGAAGACGGAACTGAAGGCCATCCCGGAAAGTGACTACAACCAGTGTTTCAAAGATTGGAAATTCCGTTGGCATAAGTGCATTGCATCGGGAGGGGATTACTTTGAAGGGGATGAAATTGATTTGGAAGAATAAATAAAGAATTTTCAAAATAAATACAATGTCACCATATTTTTTGGACACAGTAGTATATATATGTGACGTTCTTGCATATGACGGGTATAAGCATTTTTATTAAATTAGGGTGTACACCATCCAGACCTACTGCTTTTGATCGTATTGATAGAATGGCTTCTGCCACACAATGCTGGTCGACACATTGCGGTGAGAATGTCCGCGTTGATTTAGAGGCACTGCGTTCAAAAACAGAGCGTTCGACCGGATTTATTTGTGGGCAGGAGGTAACAAATTTCCGATAAAGTTCATTCACATTAGTATTTTCCAGAGAAGGTTCACTCTGGGAAGTCATACCAACAGTGCGAATTGTTTTCCAAAATGCAGCACTTGACTGATTGATATGGACTTTGGCTTCATAGAAAATCCTTTTGTTTTTTCGAATTATGGGGCTACTGTATTGCGCACCCTTTTGAATTCATTATATGTATTGAGACATCTGTATCGACGCCATTTATTGTTTTTTATTTGGGTGGTGAACCAGGGAATGCTTTAAGGGGTACATGTTTGTTAAACAAGAAGTCGATATATTTATTTAGAACGGAAACCTGAACATTTACATCAGATGTACAGTAGATAGGAGACCAGTTTAGATTTCGACAGTTGTTATTTTTAAACTGAAGCATTCAATGGGCTCAAAAATTTATGCGATTTGAAGTGAATCGATTTATGAGAATTTGTTGAAAAGTTACTTCTTAAGGACACGCTGTTTTGCCGAAGCAGTGCGAATTTTGAAAGCAACCTTCGGTCGAAAAATTGCACTAACTTAAGCTGATGTACGCAAGTTTCTGAAAAAATTTCATGAGACTAATTTGCTGATTAATAAACGAACATATTCCCATATTCATTTTGTCTAAGCAAGTGAACATCCTTCGCACTAGCCTGAAAATAATTTTCATAAGGATCTCATTTTATTAACAAACTTGGTCCAATCGACTAAGAAATTGCAGAAAAATAAAAAACGGCTTGTTACTTTTTCATACAGCAACTCGAAAACTATTTAGTGTGGTTTTTGAAGTGGCAGCTTTCTTGGCATAGAGAGCCACTATTTTTTTTACTAAAAAGTAAGGATTTGGATTTCGTTGTCCTATGTTTCCAGTTATGATCAAATCAGTAGTTTTGATTTTTTGCTTGACTGCCAAGTATTTAGTTGAGATTTGATACCATTGGTTTTTGGAGTACCTTTTAAGATCGATACTTTGGGAATAAACCGGAAATAAAAAGCAATATTATCAAGATATTTGGCTTCAAAATAAGCAAGTCATTGTCACTGAAGGACAAAAATGATGAATTGGAAAAGTTATAAGATTGTCTTACAATCTTATTAACTATTAGTTCAATTTTACTTATACAGTAAAACTGGCAATGACATTGCTTAAAATTTTATTCAGGTCTGTCAAGAACGGAAAATCATTTTAATTTGAAGTTGCACTTAAATCTGCGGATTGTATTCATAAATACAAAGCTTACATATAAAGTCAAACAGAACGTTAAACCGTGTTAGACAAGTACTCACTGCTTTTTATTTAAATGACTGCTCTTTTCAGATTGCGTATATTTAAAAGACCTAACGTTATATCAGGCTAAGCTGTATTTTTCATAAATATTTCAGGATATACGAGTAATAATTTAGCCCAGAACAATCTGCTTGGGCCTTGATAATTTAGGGTAAACTAATTCGAAATAGGCCGAGCTGTTTTTGAATTATTACATAAGTTAATTTATGGTTAAAGTTTAAAGAAAACCAATAAGTCTTAAGTGTACTTAATTAAAAAAAAAATTATTGATAAAACGCAAATTTAAATAAAACAATAAAAATAATTTTTGCTTCAAACTGTTGCATATAAAATATTTAATAATGTTTTCATTTACACATGGTGCCAGCATTGTGGCATTTCAAATTACACAAAATCATTTTTTATCTTAATCTTGTACTGCCCCAACTAAATGTTAGGAAGCAACATTCGTTAGTGGAATTTGGACATCTTGATCGATATCACTATCTTGTAGACATTTTTGAGTATTTTTTATATCTATATAATTTTTTGGAAAGACCTCTAGACTTTGGTTCACGTTAAGAAACCACAACACTGGTAAACAAATTTAATCTTCTGATGCCTTGCCACGCTTTTTAGTATCCATTTCACGCTTTTTTATCCATTAGCTTTTACTTTGTCATTTAGCTCTATCTATTGGTGTTTTTTTTTTACGAAATCAATTGCCTCAACTAAATTTTTCAAGCACTTCCAAGAGTCTTTTGGTAAGTCTTTATTGTTCATATCTAACTAAAGTTATTAAATTGGCTAAATGATGAAACTTTTGGCATTAAAATTGAACAAAAAAAAATGTATATGCATTTGTCCGGAAACTTATGAACGGCAGTATTTTTTTCTAATAAGGCAGCTGTAAACTATAAATTAAATTAATTTTGAACTTTTGAACAGCTTTTTCGTCATAAAATTCAAACCATCCTGTGGAATTTAACCAAAAGCTTTTCATGCACACACGCTTTGAATGAAACCAATTTGGCTTCGATAACTTGATTTGTTCTCGAGTAAGCTGTACGAAAGAGTCCTCATAAACGTACGTACGTGTGTACACACACACACAGACATTTTTCTAAAAACAATGAATTCCGACTTCTGGGACCGCGAAACGTGGAGAAATGTAAAAATTTTAAACTTCGAAAATCGGACCGATTACAAGAACTTCCTGATGGGAAGTTAAAAATATCATAACTAAAGAACATTAATAAAATTATGATTTTAAAGGTAAACTTTCAAGTCATAATGATTTACAAGTATATGTTTGGGTAAAATTTTCACAAATACATCATAGTCTGCAAAAAGTTTATAGCAAAGACGCTAAAAATGATTTGGAACCTTCCTTCAAACTATTCTTTAGATGAACATGTATCAAAAAATATGACACAAGATATAAAAAATTATTAATTAACAAATAATTATTAGTATTATTTCCATAATGTTAGTTCTATCCCGAGCTGTGGAATAATGAAGTGTAAAAAACTGGTTCGTGCATCGAGTCAGCTCGCTTTTTATTTTTTATTTATTAATTCGAAAAAGATTGTTTTCCAAAAACAGAAAGTTAATGAAAAAAGTTTTTGAAAGTTTACGAAAAAAGTTCATATGCATTGTTTACAAAATTGTATTCTTCTCCTTTTTCGTTTTCATAATTAAATTTATTAATTAAATTAATTACTTTGAGTTCAATCGAAAAACAGTAATTGTTTTTAAATGGAAGTTTAAACCAACACAAGAGTTTATTTATGCTATCACTATGGAACTTGGCATAAAATATATAATATAAATATAAATATAAATAAAATAATTCAATTTAATCGATACCCATTACGGCAGCCCACACAATCTTGTTTTTTAAAAATATTTTCCTCTGTTTTTGAACTGTCCGCCATTCTGGCAATAACTGATTGCATTCGGTGAGGTTCATTGAATTTTTATTTCCAGGCACTCTGTCGAACTATTCACATCATTTCATATATTATTCACAATCCATCCTATTGGGTGTTAGGTTCCCTTAAAACCACATATTCCCTCACCCCTTAAACGTCAATATTTCCCGCCCCTTGTGTGTTCCCACATCTCTTCCGACCAAATGCATTTGAATAATGTGATCCTTCTTTTTTCAACGAAAAACCATGCTTCCTCCCCTTGACGATACACAGAATGCACACCCACAAATAAGTCCTGTACGAATGTCCAATCCAAAAAATAAAAAAATAAAAAATAGTGCAAAATAGAAATGCAGGACAGAATTATCGCTTCGACCGAATAAATTTGAATAAATTATTACTTATGCGCTTGCAAGGGTAAAGTGCAATCCTGCCACAAGGACACAAATACATTTTGTACCGCCCTATTTGCAACAAAGCTTCAACATTAAATTCTGTTGCTTTCGCAACTGTGCGGAGATTTGTCGTTCTTTTTATTGTTGTCGAAAACGTTCCTTTGAAGCTCAGCTAAAGACTCATTCAGGTCCATTCCACTCATTCAAATCGAATACCATCATCGTAATGAGAATCCGGGATCTTGAAATTTAGTCAATGACAAGGCTTTTCGTTGAATAAGAAAGGAAACCAATGACAGGGGTATAGTTGAAGAAGATCTAAAGTCATCTGAGAATCGTTGGTCAAAGCCACAATGGCCGTGTTTTCTTGGGTTCTCGCTTATTAATCACTTTAAATGGAAGCCAACATAGAAACCAAACGTCTTCCTCAGCAATATTTCTTCGAATGATTCCAATTCAAAGTCAAGGAGGGGGTTCGGAGGAGAAATACTACGAATATCCTGTATGAATGGTGGAGGCGGTATTCAGGATGAAAAAAAAAATGCTTAAGTAATCAGATTTGATTTTAGTTGTTTTGTCGATTTAATTCTTTTGCGTGAACTTATCGGATCGATGAACTTCCAGGCTCTTTATCACCGTGGGTGTCCTTATCATGCTCATGCTGCCGAATGTTTCAACGCTGGCCGTCATAATGGTGTTCGGCCTCTGCACGACATCGGCGCCCCGGTAGCAAACAATGAATCACGGAAATGGGTATTCCAGGAACTGGCTAGGGCTACACCTTTCGTGTGGAAATTAAAATCTGATTAGGATCCAATCGAAAGTCCCCTTGCGTTGCGCTGAACTGATGAAGCCTGCTGGGGCTTTGATTAATGAGGGGCCATTGGTGAAACAGGTGGAAGTTACGGCGAGCAATTAAAGGTTAGGGAGCTCGTTATGTTCCACTTTTGGTGTGAAGAAATTTGTAAGTTTGTTATGTTTTCAATGGTGTGACCTTTTAAAGTTATGGACTTCGACAAATGGTCTGAAGGGACGGAGTTGTTTGATTTATAAGAGTGCGTATAGTCACGCACATTCCGGACCTAGTTTTATAAGTTGAAAATGGTTCAAATTCATTTTTCGAAGATAGTATTTCTCACCCTTTAAAAAACACAAGGATGTTTAATTTTTATTGTTGATTGTAACATTATCTGTGTTATTGTGTGTCTGTGTCTGTAGCCACTGTAGTCCTTAAAGGATTTCCAATCACTCACCCGACGGACAGCCATAAGCTGCAAACTTACGTTTATGTTCTTTCTTAGTGAAACATTACATCGATTATATGCATAAGCCCTTAGTTGAAAATAGAAGATTTTTTAATTTAAACTAATAACGCGTGTACTTTGCTCTTGAAATCAATGACCAATGGCAAAACAGTTTGTGGGAATGCTTATTCAATAACTCAGAGAATTATTTGTTCGCTTTTGATGTATAAATACACGCATGAACAAATAGGTTTAAGAGGTCAACACTACACCAAATCCTTAGAAAAAGAAACAAGGATGGTGTTGTAATATTTTGCTGCTTTGCCCAGTGACGTTATATGCAAAATGGCTGTACAATATTTTTTTGCAGGCTTTGAATAATATAAACAAATTAGACATATATAAACAGATGATCAACTCGCTCTCAACATTTATATGAATTTGTAGAATTCTGTCATCATAATAATATTAATTGAAATTGTAGCATAATAATTATAGCAGGAGGAAAAAAGTTGAACGCTGAGCAGCTTTATTTTTAGCAGAAAAAGAAACTCGGTTATCTTCCAATCGACCACCGGAGTTTAGTCTAAGGTAGCTCCGGATTTGTCTTGAAAAAATCATTTGTTTAAAAACTGTATATTCAAAAAAACGTCCAATACCCTCCGCCACAGCAACATTTTTTTTGCTTAAAAAACTTAAAAATAAATAAAATTTAATTTACAATGCAAGTTCGTATTTCAATCGTCTCTTGAATGCGGTCGACAAGTATGGTATGTGCGGATTGTCACAACCCAAACATTCAGATAAAATAGATAAGACTGTTAAAAACAAGCCTGAACTTACTCATGTTTCAATTTAAAATAATATTTTTTTTACCACAAATATTTATATTTAAATGTTAATTAAACTAATTACGAGACCTTTTACTATGTTTATTTTGTATTTGTAAATTTATAAGCCTTTTAAATTGCTAGATTTTCTTTGCAAAATTGTTTTACACATAATAATTTATCAACAACCATTTCATTTACTCAGCCATTTAAAGCTAATCTTTCAACTTTTTAATTAATTATTCTTCTGTTCGTCATTGTACTCTTCCTAAACGGCTGCATCGATTTCGATAAAATTTTGTTTATTGTAGCGAAAATTACCTTACTACTAACAATATTCCAATATTTTTACAATTTATATCAAAAAATTTATAAATAGACTTAGGGCGAAAAAAATGTACAGAAAAAACCTCCATAATAATTGAAGCAGACGGTTTGATAGAGATGAGTGGTGTAAGCATAGACCAAAAATACAAAGAAAAAAATATAGACTGTAAATAAACAAGGAAGCATAAATCATCATAAATCAATACAAATGAAACAATTAAATAATTGTTTTTAAAACTGTGATGTTAACTACCGAAATATACAATACGTATAGATAAATACATTAATAATAAGTAAATAAATAAAAGAGTAAATAAATAAAGTAATAAATAAATAATAAAAGATAAAATAAAATAAAAGATAAAATTAAATAAAAGATGAAATTCTGTGTTTGTAATTAAAAAGGTCCCGGATGTTTAAATTTCAAGCACCAATATTATTTCATAAATAATTGACCTATAAACCTTCTGGGGAATAATTTATTATTATGTTCATAGTTGTCGCTAATTCTTCGATTACCAAAAAAAATTGCTCACTAGGTTTTGTATATTTTGATGGCTTTAATTGCAAGATGTTTTTTTACCGCATGCGAATATTTCTTAAGACTTTTGGGCAAATTAGTAATTTTTTATACATAGTACAATAGTACACTTTACACTTTTTTTTTCATTTTTTTGTATTCTCTGAAACTGTTTTCAAAACACGTTTTGTATTTAAAGTCGACCTAAAAAATGAAAAAAAAAAAAAAACTAAATTGAAGTCAGGCATTTGTTAAGGAATATCTGTAAAACTCAACTGCCCATTTTGTAGACAAAAAAGAACACGATCTAGAATTTTATTTTTTTTCACAGCAAATGTGTTTGGAGATCCTTCAAATTTATAAATATATATTTTCATAGTAGCAAAAAATATACAGTTTATTCAAATTGATCTTGTTAACAAAAATGCAATTTGCCTATAAGCGGAAAAATTTGATTCCCTTATTATTGAATAATTTATTGTTAAATTATTTATATAGTAAACAATTTGATTGGCAGACTAAATATTCTGCATTATTGATCGGCAGGCATCGGCTTACCAAATCATAAGTGAACAACAACATTATAGAATTGTGTAACAGTGAGAAAGTGTCTTAAGGGAGTATCTTAAATTTAATAAGCAAAACTTCTATTGCCCAAGATTTTGTATTGGTTGCTCAAAGTTAAAGTTGAAAAGATTTTATCCGAACAATTAAGTTAAATGAATCTGCTGTAAAATATTCTTAATAAAGATTGACTTAAAAAAGTTTTCCCTCGGATATTGCTGAATAAATTGAATCAAATGATTTATCTGGCTCATTTAAGTCCACCAGAAGCAGATGAAGAAAACCCATTGACGACATTTTCAAGTGCTACAGAAAATATTTCTACTGAAGAATTTGCTTCAATGCCACAAGGACTAACAAAAGAAAAATGTGGATATAAAAAATGAATAAAGATTCTGCGAGTGAATTGGGTCTGCTTAAGGATTTGTGCGTATCAAAAGAATATTTAAAGTATAACATTCAAAGTATGAGCGCATAACAGGAGAAAAAAATACGAAGACATTTCCAACAAACGCAAGCCTTCGGCTGAAATGAAACTTCAAAAATTGATGAACCAACCCACAATAACGATGACTGAAGATACTATCAGCCAACGTTGCGGTATGTCATTTTGACAGAGTGCGTACAAACTATAAGCGTGGCAGGAGGTGAAATTATTACAGACGCACACATGTTTATATCATTGCTTCCTTGGTTGCTGTGCATACACAAATTTATTAAAAGAAAACAATTTGATTAACAGAAGAACAGGAATATCGTCATTAACCATAATATTAAAGAACTCAAAAAACGAAGAATGTGCCTGCATCCACTGTCAGGCAGATCGACTGATAAGGGGTTCTTTGAGACGCATTATCTCTCGGAAAGAGCTTGATTTGCTAATATATCTTCATCGATTCCAAACTTATGATATAAAAAACAAAACAAAAAACACAGAAGCTTTTCCTGGCAGATTGTACTCATGGGAGTGATTATCGGTCTCTCGCGAGAGGTGCAGCCCTGAAAAATGCCAGATGTTCTTATCGGGATTTTAACCCGGGTCTTCACCCTGAGGAGCAGGTGCACTAACCACTTAGCCACGGCACCCGCAGTTGTGATTATAGCAGCGAAAAATATAGCACATTTGCTTGGAAGACGGACTACAAGGAAGTCACTGTTCTCGAACGCAATCCCTGCTTTGACACCGGCCCCCAATTAACCCAAATCGTCAATTCGACAACAACACCGTAAACTTTAAGACTGTATGATTATTTTTGCGCGGTCTTTCGAAAGCAACCGAGTTTGATTAGGTAGAGATTACTGCTGATATTGAAAAGTGTCTTGCCGTTCTTGTTTGGAGTCCTGTTGACAGCCTTCATCTTCATCATAGCAATTACAATTCTTATATGACTTGATTTCTTCTGACATTGGACGTATTTCGATAATCCTTATGTAGAAGTCCTTGATGATCTTCATTCTTTTGCCGTTTTTGACGACAAGCTACGATTCATTCCAGGAATGGAGATTGCTCATTTCCTTGCAGCTAATCAAAGAAAATTCGGACATATTCAGCTCTCTCGAAGAGTTCAGTCACTTTTCAGACCTTTCCAAGCTTTTTGACATGACAAACGATTGTTGAATGTTGATGTTGAATGGCCAGCGTTCGAGTTGTTAAGATTTTGTCCGCTCCTATGACTTCCAAAAATATCTGCTCGTGAAAACAGAATGGCCGACTGCCTCTTTGCTTATCTGCTAAGCAAGTTTCGCCAAATTTGAAACGGAAAAGTCATTCTCTGCATCAACTTTCGCTGATTGTTCTTCCACTGGAAAGTTCATTGAGATCGTTAGGTGTCTACGCGGTTTTCAATTTTTTATGTTGGAAAAATGTTGACAAATATGAGTATGAATATCGAGACATGTTCTCATAGCCTAAAAATAAAATAGTTTTTTGTATATAAAAAAATTAAACAAAAGAACAAATCTGATAAAATGAACAAAACCGTCTGCCCAAATTGAAGAAACACCTTTTTTAGTGAACTCGTCCTTCGATTTTTTCTATCGCGATTTCAGAAATATCGATTTATGTAAGTAATCTTTTAAGTGAATGCGAAATGTTGAACTGGAATAGGCTAATTACACATCAGCTCAATGAATATGTGCCGCTTAAGTCTCGTGTATAAGTATAGAACCCAAAAATGCCTGTGGCTTTCAAGCAAAACTAAAGAGAAAGAATTGGTGTCTGCAATAGCGCGTTAACTAAATTTGAAACTGATGTCGACGAACTTAATACGAGTCTGGTAAGCACTATTCCTCAACGCAGTAATGGTCCGTTATTGTTTTCGGAAACATCTTCAGCAAATTTATCTGAAAATGCCTTTCAGTGCGAAGCTGTTGAAGCGGCTACAGTTACAAGGGCCATTATCTCGGTTAGATCAATAGCATAGAACTGGACCATGTTCATTCTTTATTTAAAAAAATTCTTCTTCGCAATATAATTAAGTATATAAACCATATTTTCAACACCATACTTATGTCAATAACTTACCCAGATCTTTGGAAACAAGCAAAAATAGTGCCCATACGAAAAAACGGTAAAGCTTATGAATATCGCCCTATCTCAATACTTCCTTTTCTTCCCAAAGCTTTTGAGTTCAGTCATCAAATCAAAGAGTATGTAGAACGAAATAAACTGATTACATCCTTACAATCTGGTTTTCGGAAAAGACACAGTTGTAATACGGCTCTACTTACGGATGATGTAAGTGATGCAATTGACAATGATAAATGTACTCTTATACCTTTACTGGGCTTTTCAAAATCCTTCGATTCTGTCAGTTCAAAAATTTTAATTTCGAAACTACGTGCTTTCTTTAATTTTTTCGAACTGTTCTTAAAGGTAATTCAGTCTGTCTTATATGACTAAACGGTCCGGTCTCAGGCAGTCTTTCTTTATCAAAAGCTTTTCAGTTTATTAGAAGTTCACAGTGGTACACCGCAAGGCTGATTGTTAAGTCCACTTTTATTTATACTTTTCATCAACGATTTAATCCTTGTGTTACTGAAAATTGTTTACTTCTTAATCCTCCATGTGCCTGCACACTCAAGCGATGAAAGCAATATTTGGAAATACTGCATGAGCGTACCTGATAGAGATGTAAATAATGACAATAGGTCAAATTTAAATAAATACTGGTGGCTAGATTGGGTAGAAGCTAACAATTAGGCTAAGTTAGGTTAAGTCGTTTTATCTTATTGTTAGTTTGTAAGTACTGTTTTTTTCGTTTGTTTTTGTTCGTTCTTTGTAAAAAAATATATTATTATGAGTAGTTTTTTAACCTCGCCCTTTTCTTCTCGCAACTAAATTATATATAAATTATAAATATCACAAAACAGAATATGTTCTAGTAATTAAGTCTAAGTAATTATTATAAAATTATAAGTAATGAGAGCCAATTTTTAGTTGGCCATTTTCGAAAATGTAAATTTATTTATTTAGCGTCTATCTTGTTTCTCGTTAAGAAAATTGTTAAAATTATGGTGGAAATAAACAAGTTTGAAAAAAAAAAGACTAAAGCTATTTAGATTTACAAACACCCGATCTTTACCAATCTTCCACCTCTTACTTTAAATGGCCAACAGATTAAACAAGTTTCAAAAACCCAGAACTTTGGTATAATCGTGAATAACACTCTCACTTGGGACGATCACATTAACTCAGTTGTATCTAAAATATACGCTGCACTATGATGCTTGTCTGTTTGCAGAAATTATTTACCCATTCCAGTGGAACTTAGATTATCTAAGGTACTGATTGTACTTTTGAAATTGTATAGCTGTGGATTGCTGCGTCTGATTCGTCATCGCTCCATAAACTTAATTTTAGATTTAACTCTATCGCCAGATTTATTATCAATAAGCATCTCTTTGACCATATTTCTCACCACTTACTGCAAATATTTGGCACAAGATTAGTGAATTGCCTGAATTACAAATTCTGCGCAATGCTTTCTAAAATTATTTGCAATCAACATCCGGCCTACGTGTATGAAAAAATTATCTTTACCAGGTCAACGCGTGCCTTGAACATTAAACCAAAGTTGTATATAAGCACGAATTCAAGAATACAATTTTACATTCACGTTTTTTAAACATTCCCTTAATGGTTAGAGATATTTGAATACTTTCCATAGAAAAGTTAAAGAACTCAATAAAGTCTAAAAAAAAAACTCTGCGATGACGCATTTCTATATTAAACGGTTAAAACACAAATTGTTAAAAAATGACTTAAAAAAAATATTAACAATTAAATAAAATCATCCTCGGATAATTTAATAAGGTTATGTTAAATTATTTTTACAAAATATTTTTTCCTATCGTCGAGGAGTGCCCTTAGCACAACATTTTTATGGACCTTTTTCAGATGCACAACTTTTCTACGCACACGAAATCTACGAAGACGAAGTCGCGGTCTCCGCTGCTTTAGAATGAAGGACTTCTTCCGGTGAAAGTTGAACTATCCGAGACGTACATATGTGTCAAGAAAGCCAGTTTCCGATCTATACAGACCGACGAAACGTAGAGTTGGCTTATTCCTGAGAAGGAAACTTTCGAATGAAGTCTTGCAGGTTCAAAAGAGGCTACACGGTTCTTGTATCTCCAATGCGGTCCGGAGCCCAAATGGCCGTCACAGCATGAAGCTTCCTATTAGTATGGGGGATGTTTTGTATTAAAGGTATTACAATGGAAATATTGTTCCGGAGCTTCTTAGCGATGCCTAAATTGTTGTTTAGCTATCAATTAGAACTGAAACCTCCTCAATGAGGAGGTAGTGTTCGCAATTCTGCTTGAATAAATATGCGTATGTAAGATTTTACTCCGCTGTTGTTTTCCTAAACATCAGGAAAATCCAAATTTAAGTTATACTTAAAAAGTTCACATGGTTTTCCAAATATTTAAGATAACTCTGCTTTTGGTCTTTCCCTCTTAATCGTCAACAATGTGTGAAATTTCAACTATTTTGGGAACAAAGTTTATTTCATTGTAATTTCAAGTGTCTGCTTCCTTTACTCCGGTTAATCCTTTTTCGTTCAGCCATGATCTCGATATGGTAAAATATTTGATATATGCAATAGGTCTTGGTATCTCTGTCAATCCCCAGGAGACTTTATTCAAGGGATTCCAAGAAATACTCAGAAGCCTACTTCATTTGCATTCAGTCTTGTGGGGGTTATATGCAAGAGAAAACCTTGGATCTGACCAATTCCATTTGCATCGGTCTCATGAATGTATACAAAGGCATTAAGAACAATTCTACATACTCCACCACAGAGCCTAGAAAAACAGGCGACTAGCCAACCATAAACATAAGCACCATTGAACTAGAAAACCAGAAAAAAATCAGAATAAAAAAAAATAAAATGGCAAAGACACAAGCGACCACGAAGAAAAGAACAACATTGTCCCAGATTTCCCCAAAGGATATGAATGCAATACTTCGCAAGTTTTCCGTTTATATAGTGAAACTGTTGTAACGCCACAGAGCACAGGAACCCGACCATCCTGCCTCGCACATTTAAATTCAATTTTTGTTTAGTTCTATTTAAGCGTTTTTGTCACTGTAGATGTGTACGAGAGTTTGTGCACTTGAAGGCATAATGCAACAGTATAACAGTTCCTTGCGGATTTTGAATGTCTTCTAGTGGAACCAACTGCAACGTCTTTCCGTGTGTCTGTCTGTATGGCCATTCCCAGGACATGTAATCATGAATGTGGGCTACGTGCGCTCTACCAATGATTCTGTTCAAGTGTGCAGATTGTCAATGTTGGATTCGGAATGGTATTCCCTGTTGTTAAGCTGCTTCCTCCTCTTAACGCTTTTAAGATGCAAGCGAAGTGAACAGGCTAAGCATGCTTGTCTTGTCCGGAAATTGTTTTAGATTGCCACAAAAAAAAAGAATGTGTTAAGGTGTTCGGTGTATTGTTTTTGTGCTTGAATCTGTTCATGGATAAACAAGGAAGTAAACACACATTAAGTTGATCTGGGACCAAATAAAACACAAGACGACATGGAGCACCATCTGACCGGTCACAATATTAAAGTACTCACAATCTTTAAGTTTTTAAGTCACTTCCAACTTATCTCGCCTTATACATATTCCTATATAAAGGGTCTTTCATAAAGCGCCTCCCATCTTACTATTTTGAAAGTTCCAGCGATGCTATTATGTATGGAATATAATGTTAAAATGTCCACCGCGGCTTCTTTGAGTGGGGTGCATCCAAAATGTCCTGCGACTTCAGAAAGCCCAAAATAAAAGCGTGAGCTGTGTGGCACGTTAAAACCACATATTGCTTGAATCCATACGATCCAATTCAAGCTTAAAGAAGTTGGGAACCATCGATCTTTAGCGCTCGCCGTTGACGGTGATGGCCAACGTCGTTCTCAAAGAAATATAGAACGATAACGCCGTCATTCCAAAAACCACTCCAAACACTTTTCCGGATGCATTGGACCCTCTTGAATCTCATCTGGATTAGTATCGTCCCAAATTCTATAGTTTTGTTTGTGCACGTATCCATTCATCCAGAAATGGGCCTCGATGAAAATCAGGGTCAGCTTTCGACTGCTCTAGACACCATTCAGCAAACACACGTCATTGTCTAGGGTCATTTATTTTTAGTTGGGCAGTTGAATTTTGAACGAATGCAGGCCTTAATCACGACGCAAAATTCGTCGAGTTGTGGTCTTCTTGTGAGCGACGCGAAATCCACTGCGTCGAATTCTTCTGCACACTCTCACGGACAGCGACGATGTGTTCGGCAGATCTTGCGTCTCGTCAACGTACGTGTGTTGGATGACCGTTTACTGAACCAGTGAACTCAAATTTATCCATTACACTGTGAAAAGTCCTCGCGGAAGGACGATTATGGCGACCGTAAAACGGGCAAATAGTGCGGCACGTTATCCAAGTAGAAAACCCATTTTGATAAAAAAAATCTATTATTTGCACGTATTGTGTGTGTTTCTATGTGCATACGCTACGTCTATCCACAGTGCTATGGCTGAATAACAGACTGAATAAATGACAGCTAATTTTACAGGTGAAGCTTCAATAACATGGCCGCTATCAGCTGTCATAGTTCGAAAGTCCCTATTGGAAGACCCTTTATATAGCACTTTACAAAACAGTTGCTGCTAACCCAGCCTCTGGAAATATTCAAAAGTTATTCCAAATCTCTTTTAGAAATTGTCGACGACATTCGTATTCGAACCCGCAAAGACCCAATTCCAATGCACTTGACTCTATTCCGCATGTTATCCAACTGAACAAGTTAAAAAATATATTCTTTTTCTACCTCTTCCTCATCTTCCTAACAATAACTTGCTGTCCGACTTTTTTCCGCAGGGAACCATTGTAAGCCCGTTGCTGTTTGCAAAGATTAATAATTATCTCCTACGCTGATGCCGTGCAATTAATTTTAAGCTATGCGGATTTAGCAAATGAGTGGTCTCATTTTAATAAGATAAACCTTAATTCAATGAAGCTTTAGTTATTAACAGAACGATTATTGACACGCCCTCCCTTCCAAGTATCGAGATAAATAGTTCCAGACTCGAAAACCGGAAAACAGATAAAAATCCAGGGATAATATTTACTGAAACCTTTACGTTGAGTAACAATATGTCCAATGCCCTTACCAAACATACTGTGCACTGAGAGTGCTCTATTTGTTTGGTAGCTATCATCCTAGATACTAGTGAAATGAATTATTCTTCCAACGCTACTCTATGGCAATATAATTGCCTGCAGTTTCGAAAATCTGAGCTAAAGAAAGCTTAATTTAGCGTTCAACAATTCTTTTCGCTTCATTTACCATCTAAGTAAGCTTCACCACATTTCCAGCTTCCTGGATAATATTTTCCGTTGAGCTTATAGAACCTAAACGTAAATATGCTTCTCTACTTGTTTAAATTAAAATAAAATAAGGATCCCGAGTATCTCTCCCAAAAACCTTACTTCTCCATCTCACAAAGAAGTTGAGTTTCAATACCAACCAATTGTAAGTAGGAAGCTTCAAAGACACAATTCTTGGTCTACGCAAATTTGTTGAACTAGCTATCTGCCGAATTTAGGACGTTGAACATCTTTAGCAGTTTTGGAATAGCACACCAAATCTCTACGGAAGCTAAGTCGCTCTTTCATTTGACTTTTCACTCTTATGCATCCCAACCCATAATTTTATATTTCTTTTTTTAATTTTAAAAATTATATAAATAAATTAATGTAATTAATTAATAATTTAATGTAACAAGAAACTCAAAAATGTATTAAGTGTAGATTCATCTTTGACTAGCTCGAAAATATTATAAGTATCTAATGTGACGTTTTGTCCTATAGTGGATAGTTTGTGAATATAAGGGTTTTGGGTACCCTTATAATATTAATAAAAATCCTATGGGAAGGATTAGGAAAGAGACCTTGCTTAGATTATATTTCATCAGGTTTGGTCGATTGACTTACCAATATTAACGTCCAAGATAAATCTTAATCGTTCAGTTTTTAACCTTTTTGAACATCTTTTGGAACTTTTATTCCAATTTGAAGAAAATATTTACTTTCTAAGTAGCAGCTAAACCAGATTGGGTAAAGTTTTTCTTGCACCGTTAGAGAACACGACGCAAGATCGATTGTGTAGTAATTCCAATTGAAATAATACTTTTTGCTGTATCATACATTTCGAGAGTAGGTAGTCTTTGGGTTTCAGCGGTGCGTGTATCATTTATAAAGAACGGCAAGTGGTTCATATCTTCCTTCATTGACAGTAGACAGCATTTTGTTACAAAAATGTTAAATAAACAATTATTTGCTGTTAAAATCGCCTTTTTAATAAGCTTTCTTTACGTTGCTGTTCCATATATACGCCCGAAGATGAAGGATCAAATTGGCGATAAAAAACATTTAAAAACAGATGACTATAAAAATTGAAAAGAGAATCGGGCATAAAATGGTGGCATGAGAAACACCAGCCCCGTAATTCATCAAATCCCAATGCAGAGAGCCTATTGCCTATGAAAGCCTTTTAAAAGATATACTGAATGATATAATCTTGTTCGGGCTAATAGACGCAGAGTGCGGTTCTACGTCCCGGTAAGATATTCAATCAGTTCACCAGTGGGCCTTTTGCTATGAAAAAGTTTTGATGTGAATTAAAACATGATGCTCAAAGCAGTCAACTAATCTACTTCAAGATTCGGAAGACCGTGAATTTTCATCGATTTTTGTGACACGGTTTCAGCGCCCGACAATTTTCAGATTAAAATTGTGGCACTGAACGAAATTTGTCATGCGAATGTAGATTTAAAAAATTAAAACTGAAAAAATCTTTAAAGAGTGGTAAAGAAAGTTAAATATAGTTAATCCCCCCAAAAAGGTTGAAACAAGTTCAAAAACAGTGGAAAATCACAGAACTTATAAGGGTTTTAAAACAAGAACATCAAATCGATATCATGTATATTAATTTTAAAGAAAGCGTTTGATATATTTGAAGTTTTTGAGAATTTTCAACCGATTATCGAAGAAAAAAATACTCATACTGAGTATTGGAGTATTGAAATTTGATTTCAGGATTAAACACTTCAAGGAACCAGGTTTGCGGAATAAACAACGAAATCAAAAAAACATTCCAAACATATGTTTTTGAAATAGAAGAGGACGTATCTCAGGCCTTTGGCGTCATTGTATTCTATATCCTCATATAAGAATCCTGTCTAGAAAATTTAATCTTCTGTGATAAATACAGGAATTATAACTTATCATTTGAAGATTTAACCAACGGAGTGTTCATGGCCTGGTATTGTATTTGTTCCATGAGAGAGATATCCCTCACTTATTAAAACATTCGAAAATCTTTCAACAACATATAGGATGAGAATGGACTTCAGAATGGGCGAAGCTTTTACAATGGAATGTATGTTATGATTTCGTCTTTCGTTTAAGTCGATGCTTAAGGGTCTCTTGCATTATCAGTTGAAAACAATAGTTAGATAGATAGATAAATATTTGTTGGTTCCCAACATTCACGTCACAGAAGCACTTTTAATTCAAACAACAACAACAGTCAACAATTCACTTAAAATATCACTGTTACACTGATAGGTGATTCGGCACTTGACACAACGTTCTTGGTATACAAGATGAAGTAGGTGTGTTGCATTTAATTACCCATTGGAGTGTTGATTGTGTATACACACACTTCCAATGCGTAATTATAACGCAATCAAACACCTTTTATAAAAAAAACACTTCATTAAATTTATTACTAAAATTAATTTTGTCCGCGACGATCAAACCAACAACGCGAATGCTTTCAAACTGAAGATAAATGTGTCAAGTGCAAATTCACCGATCCTGCCAATGTAATCTGCTCTACTTCAACTTTTGTAAAAATGTAATGTATGTCCCATTTACGCTAAAATTTTAATGGCCGAATTAGAAGAGAGACAGAAGGAAGATTAAGGTTCTATATCTATGCCATTTTTGCCTACAGGCCCAATTGGGGGCATTAATCAACAAAACATAGAATCTGATATTTAATGAGAAAAAACTCTCTTAAAATGTAAAGTGTAAATGTATATGTATTTATGCAACATGTATCAGATTATAAAGGGGTCGTCAACCTCGAGTTATGAAAAAGCTGTAAATATTAAAACTTGTGTAGAAAAAAACTGACCCACCGAGGTTTCCTTTAAGGACTGTCAGACAAAATTTACCATTGTTCATTTTTCAACCGTGAAGGCAACATCATTTGCCAAAATAAATTTTCTAACGTTCAATTAAATAGATATTTATTTGTTGTAACGCTCCAACTTCATGTGGCAACAACTTTGCTGAAGTTGTAAGAACAAAATTATATTCCTAGCAACGCCTTTGCTAAGGAACAATATTCAAATATATTTTTTGAGTTAACTCCATAAGAATCGTTTCATGTATAAAGCACGGTATGAAAAATATCTAGATGGGAAGTAAAATCCAACGTAAACAAAAATTGAAGGGTCACATTTCAAGTCAATTTATTATTTCTGTAGAACAATTCTCAAATATCGAAAATAGAAAAAGTGAAATTAATAAAGTAAAATAAAAAATTTTGCATCAAATCATATGCTTTTGTACTAATAAATTAATGAAATTTTGTATTTTTGCAATACAGGAGTATAAAAAACTTGTGTCAAATAACATTTCAGTGACAAAGTTCAAAAATTCATGACTGACCAATATATATTCATACAAATGAAAGTAATGAATCTTATCAAATACAAATAAAAATAAAATTAAAACAAAAGAACTTCCAGTTGAGAAGTTAATAAATTAATAAAAAAAAGATCAACCAAAACATCGAAGAGTTTTTCAGTATTTGAGTGATCAAAATTTAAAAGCTATTCTTTTTCTATTCTATTCTATTGCAAATATTTCAAAAACTGTTAATGATCTGATAGAATAAGAAGTTTTACTTTAGAGTCGACACGATAACACGGAATAAAAGTTACGACAAGGTTGCGTGTGGAAGGCTGGTTCAATCACACGTTGTTAAAAATTACCACGAAAATTGTAATGGAAAATAGGATTATAATAAAAAAAGGTTTTTAACATCGAAAATAAAAAAGATTTCATAAAAACTGAAAACAATGATGTCAGTTATGCTTTCAACAAATTTCTCTTAATTTAAATTGTTTTGATTTTGTTTCACCCCAGCGGGTTATGGCCTATTGTAATTTAGAATGGAAAATGCGCTTAATTAGTCCATGGCCCTCAACGGAGCTGTTGTGCCACCAATTTTTTTTTTGAGACACTTAGAAAAATTTTTATTCCTCAGATTGAAAAATATGTTTGAAGATTTTATATAACAAGAAAAAACCATCCCCGAGACAAAATTAAATCCAAGTCATTTACTTTCTTCACTGTAAAACAATTACAACTGCAAGTCGGTAGTAAGTTCGAGGAGCAAATGAAGCACAATAATTTATCTTTTATCTTTGGCATACAGGAACATGATATAAAACTTAAGCATGATATAAAAAAAGCTCTTTATAAACGTAAATCTTAGAGCAATATGCACAAGCAATATCGCAAGCGGTAAGAGCACTTTTAAATTTTAATTCAAGCAATGAGTTTATATAAAACAAGAAAAGAAATGGTCCGAAGACTGAGCCCTGAGATACATCAAAAAATTAGGCTGCTTCTAGTTTCTGTCTGTTTTTTAATCTTCGTGATCTTTTTCAGATACATGATATAAACCAGTCCAACATGAAGCCACAAAAACCAGTATTTTCGAGTTTACTATGTCAAATGCTTTTCTAGTATCGATAAACAGACTTCGCTGTACGAATTCAAGTTTAACATGAGCGTTGAAACCAGAGTTGCGTAGCACATTCAAGCTCTGGTTAAACGATGTGATAAAGAGCTTTCATAATATATGGGCCTTCAAATAACGCTGTCATTATACCTGCGAAAGTGAAGTTTTTTATCGCAAATAACACCAAGACCGCTCAGCATTTCATTACGGTGACAATGTGATTGATTATCAAAATGAAAACTATTGGGCCAAAGTGACTGCCTGAGGTCACTACGAAAGGGTTGATTACAGAAAATCCAAAAAGGAAAACATATTGTGGTGGAAAACCGAAAGCCTTTTCCTTTCGATATATTTTGTCAAGGGTCTGATCTACCCTTCAAAAATCCAAGTTGAAAGAGCATTGTTTTATAAAATGCTGTCGTTAGGCTTGGACTTGAGTTGTTCAACTTCAAAAAGTCGGCTTTAGGAAATTTCTTGGAAAGAATATATTCGGTACAGCGAGTTTGCCAACAATATGTAAGAGACAAAGTGAATGAAACCTTTCGAAAGAAGACTCCAAGTGACAGCTACTAAGTGTAACAATATAGTTTTAAGGTCTGTAATTTTTTCAACATCACTTATTTGGAAGTGATCACTCATTGTCCGGACTCAGTTTTTTCTCATCAAATCAAGGCAAAGAAAACTACTTAAATCTTTAGTAAAATAAATCTTCTAAAGGACAGCTTTCATGCCCCCTTGAGCATTATAAGAAAATACTTTGTTTTTTATGTTTACAAAACTACACTTTTGGTCAAACAAGTAAACAAGTAAAGTCATTTGTCACTGCTCAATTACGAGCTCCATCCAACATTTAGAGTGTAATGAGCCCAAAACGCCCTAAGAACATTAGGAACCTACCACGCGCCACAAACTTTCAGCTAAAACATCCACGGCTTTCCACATCCTAGTCAAACAAAACTTCGATGCCCGCAAGGCAATAATATTTTTCAAGTCACGCTTCACATTTGGACCGGACCCAATTCCATTACAACACGCCCAATAGAATCCTCAAATGTGTCACAAAAAAAAGCGTACGTTCCGAGTATTAAGTAAATAAATACACTTTGGTTCATTGAGCGTCCAATTATAAGGCGAAAGTTGCCTACATCTTGGGTCCCGCTGTTCGGTTGACATGGAGGGCTAGTGGAGATACACCACTTCTGCCTTGACAGAGTCCTTTTCAGTTTACTCAACTGAGTGTCAAATTGGTCGGAAACAATAAAATTTTTCAAGTGTAAAAAAAGGGATACAAGCGTTGAAGCAGTATTGTACACTCGCCCCTCGAAAGTGGAATAGTTAACTTAATTCCAGAATGAAACCGATTTGTGGTCTTGTCGCTTTGTGATGTAGTCTTTGAGCTGGGAGTCTGTTATTTTTTTTTTTTTTTTGGGGTTATTCTTGGAAAAAATCGGGCAAATGGAAAGGCTTAGTGCATTTTTTTTTCTTCTTTTGAAAGAGTGAAGTGATGTCAAGGATGTTGATTGTGTTTCAAATATACTTTATTTTGGTTTGGATGTATATTTGGGTTCTTGGTCGGGGTTTGGTTGATTTTTGGTTTATAATCCTTTAGGATCAGGGGTGAGAAAAGGGTTAATGTGATGGAATTGAGACTTTGAATGGGAGGTGACTTTGAATCTTATGTCTTGAATTGGATTTTTTTCCTCAACTTTATTGAACGTGAACTTGTCTCGATGGAAAGGCTTCCCACTCATAAGATAAAGATAGATAGATATTTATTTCGTACAAATTACAATTATGTAGACCCGCTACCGCACAATTTACAGTACAATTTCAACTGAACTATTTTTAAAATTTATTTAAAACGTTGAAAATGGTAATTTACCCGATGTATTTAAGTGGGAACAATAGAATTGTTCAAGTCAATCGGGGCGTGGGATAAAATATCTGAAACACGGTATAAGCCTGTCAAGCAAATGCAAGTAAGAAGTTTTACTTTTTGAAAAGACTACTAGAGCAACATACAATTTTTCAAGGTTTGGGACGCTAGTTCAGATGCAATGATTTCTTTTAATCAAGAAGATTTTTCCGATAATGTAGCTTGCATAATTGAGAACGATTTGATGTAAGATGCTATTTACACTCAATTGAAAGCAGCACAGAAAGTCACTGTACTTAATCAATCGATGATTGATAAAGCTGATCTTCGGATGGGCGGTATTCCCAAGAACCTCGTCAGCCTTAAAATGGAGACACCATTACTCGTAAGTTTCAATTCAACTCAGTTTTCATTTTGACAATCTCGCAAATATTCTAACAAAATATTGACATAACTAACTACCTAAAAGTACGGCACTCTAAGACCCAAGTAAGGAGATTAAATATTAAATTAAATACCCTGTCTGCCACGTTCAAACGAGTAGTATGAAGAGTATGAAGATAATTTGGAGATTAACTGATTTAAATGTCAGACCCCGGAGGTCGACGGAAGTACGTCTTGCCCTGTTTCAATCAACGCTCAAAACTCTGTTTTGAAAACACATAATAGGGATCGGCTACCTATATTTTTTTGGGGTGGAATTGAGATGAGAATTGATAAAGCAAAACCCAGAAGAGGGTCGTAAAAATTTTGCCGAGGCAGCTCAGTCTTTGTCTTTCCTTCCTTTTCACGTTTTTTTGCAGCTCTGGCACAATTGATTGTAAGCCATGTCTGGTATAGCCGCGTGAATTCCTTTCGGCCAGTACGTCTTTGTCGTGTGCAGATTGTAACAATTCTCTCTTGCTCATACATTTTCTGATTGATCAGTTTTTCTTCTATTCGGGCTTTATGTTTTTTTACTTGCTTAAAATTATTAAAAAGTGCTTTCGTCACAGCGCAAAGCGGGGATGCCTCTGTACAGAAAGCCTAACCGCGCACGGCTACTTCATCTGCCCTTTCATTTCCTTTAAAATAAATTTCCAATAAAAATTTAGAAGTTCGCAAACTTTTAAGCACTCAGCCCCTCGTTGCAGGACCATTTTTAAGTTGATTTATTTACTAATGGATTCTCTTAGTGTTAATTTCCGCCAGATGTAAACTATTTGTAATTTGTCCAAAATGCATCGCATCTCTAATGGAAAATATAAATACGGTACCTTGTTATAAATTTAAAAAAGTTACTCAATGACCTGTGTTCTGTTACTATTACTCCTTAATCAATTCATTTAAGTTCTAAAATAGAATTTTGTTTTCTGTTCAA
This sequence comes from Orthonevra nobilis, assembly GCA_963555765.1. Lineage (NCBI taxonomy): Eukaryota > Metazoa > Arthropoda > Insecta > Diptera > Syrphidae > Orthonevra > Orthonevra nobilis. The sequence goes on from OY743225.1 coordinate 8,723,549, forward strand.
GAGTCGCACTTAAACGGGCCAAATCATCTGTAACAACCCGGAAACTTTAGTCAACGTCGTCTGAAAGATCCGTCTTGTTTAAGATCCGTTAACCCATTAACTGGAGGTTTTACATTTTCCTTAAGATCCAATTGCTGCATCCCGTGTATTTGATTTGGAAGATTTGTTGCCAACCGTGGCCGCAATAAGGTAGGAGTATCGACCTTTTGAGACAAAATACTTTTGTTGAAAAAAGAACAATTGCTCTCAAACTTGTGTTTACGAATACTCATATTTTTATCTCGGCGCTCCGCAGCCAATTTATAGATATTAATTTTCAATTCTTCTGGTATTTGTCTCGTGGGTCGTTTGGTCGCATGACGAATTGTAACTGATTCTTCGAAGTTCGTAGCAGCGCACTTCTTTTACAAAGAGCCAATAAACGTTTCGGAGATTTACGTAAAAGGCGAGAAAAGAAAAGGCTTTCGAGGCGGGAAACCAACTCCGCTTGCCGTATTAAGCTATCCAAACTTGCTGAGACCTGTAAAACCTAAACGTAATGTTAATTGATTTTTCAAAATGTTATCCTACTAAGCAAATCATCTACCTGGATATCGTTTACCGTTAAACCAACCATAAGATTTGTTAAGTCACTAAAAGAACGAACGAAAGGAAGAGGATATGCGCGGTCACGGGATATTTGATAGGATCATTACCATAGAAAATGTCTTCAAATTCCAATTCTCCAGACATCATTGTCATAGTCTTCAATAATGACCTACAATGAAATTCAAGAAATGTTTTCGCATGATCAATTAATCAACCACTTACCATGCAGTGTTCATAAAAGCAGGATAATCTGTGAATAGAACACAAAAGCTCAAGCCAAATGCAATCACCAAGAGGGATGGAAGTCAAAAGAGCTATTGGTTGTGCGCTGTTCTCGAGATAGGTTTAATGAAGACGTAGTTTGCAGGCTGGAGGGTCACACGGAAGAGTGAGGAAGACCTAAGGTTACGTAGATTGGTGACAATTTAAAACAGGGAAGGGCGTCAATTGCTCCGGTTAACAATTAATGTATGATGAGTATATCGTCAGTTTCTCGTCATTTTACAAAGGTCTGTAAATTGAGTCGATTTTCGTTCGGAGGAGAGTTGTATTTATCAAGCCAGGGAAGGCTCGTAGAGCAAAATGGATAATCGCAAAGTCGATAATAGGAGAACCGAATAACACAAGCTACTAGGACTGTGACGAGGAAGATCTGGAGCACTTCCTTTGCCACTGCGCAGTAACAGCACGAGTGCAATACAAAATACTGGGGTCAAAACTGATACCGGATCTTGTGCGCCTCATAGATGTAGGGATCGGCATGATCATGAACTTCGCAAAACGAACAAAAAGGCTTTCCGATCATACAAATCAAGATACTCCATAGAAACCCAGCTGATATCTCCCAATCCCCTCTTTCTCACTACAAGTACACTTTTTACCAAAATCTTTTCCACACACGGTATAGGGGAACACAACAGGCCCAACCAGAGGCCAAGGTGAAGAGAAAACAAAGCTCACCCTAACCAACTAACCACAAGACTGCATTGAAGTACTCCGGAGGTAGGGACAGTAAGCTCGGACACTGAGGATCTGCCAGGAGATGAAGGATGGAGAAAACCGAAGGGCCTTAAGTTGGTAAATGATATGATGAGTCAGTGGCTATAAGATCAACTTTAGGGAAGACAAAAGGACAGCTGAAATAAGGTTGTGTTGTAAGGAAAACGCGTTCGCACACTTTCATGGAACTGTTACAGTTTGTCCATCTGGACCTGTCGAAAAGTCATCCTTTAGGTTATTAATCTTTTCAATCTCGTCAAAAGTGGAATTATCGGCTGATACTGAGGATGGTTGTGTGCGGCTGAAGGAGTCGCGTGGCTAGTAAACCATTGGCTGAAGAAGTAAGCGAAGAGGTAAGCAATTTTTTTTTTGGGTCAAGAGAACATGAGTCCGAGTAATTAAGGATAGAGGGATAACCATAGAGTTTTCGTTTTGAGTTAATAATCGTTTAAAAGTGATAAAGGTCGGAAAGGAGGCTTACCTGCATTTGAACAAGATATTTATGGTAAAGTATTTCTTTTATGACGAAGAGTGCTTACTTTTTTTTGGACCAAGGATGAGATGAAAGACTGTTCTCTTAGGTTCATACGGGAACGACGGGATAAAGCATTAAAAAATGTCGGTGTAGAAAAATGCCAATGCACTATCGACAGATGCATTTGGGTTTTTAACTAAGAAATGGTTTAAGTCTTTTTGGTTTATAGGTCTAATAAGTTTTGCAAAGTAAGCTTACCGAAAGTTGAAATGAAAGGAACGCTCCGCTACTGTTTGTGAGTATATGGGCGGGGCGGTTGTATTCACGTCACTATCGAAGAAGCTTGAAATCTTGACGTTCTCGAAATGATTTTGATACGAGAATGTAGCCGTTGAAAAAACAAGCCTCTGTTGACAGAAAATCTATCAATGTTGAATTTATGTGGGCTTACTAACAATTTAAATTAAGTAGAAGTTCTGTCAAACTTGTGACTTCTCTTCCTAAATAAAGTTTTTAACTATATTACATAAAACTGAATTTCGAGTTGGAGCAGAGATCTTTTTGTGGCACAATTTGGTAGACAACAGCACTACGGATAAGAAATGGTAAAACCATGGTGAGGTTTTTTCAGTTGCTTAAGCGCCTGCCTTTTAAATAGATCAATCGATAGGCACAAGATTCGGATCCTGAAAATATCTAACTTTCGAATCTGGTCAAGTCACCGGTTACCGTTGTGAGCAAACTTGTGGGTGTGTCAACTTAAACCGAAAGAACATAAGAATTGAACGAAAGTTTATAGGTCGGTATCAATTCTTTGTCCCATTTCCAACTGTACCCGTGAACAAAAATCAACCATCTTTACATTCTTCTCCTTATCGTGCTGATCGCTCTTTGTAGGGTCATAGCGTGCCTCATTTGGATTCCCGCCCCTATCAGAAACTTTTTGAAACTTGTATATCGGATTCGGTTACGGTTTCGGATAAAATTTTATTTCTAATATCCGATAGTTTTAGTTATGGTTACGGAGCTCCATAACATAAACACCTCGCTCTGGAAGGCCAAAAGAGGCTTCGAATGCGGAAATCATTAAGCAAGTGCACCGAATCGTTTCGAGTGATCGAAAATTGAAGTTGCGCGAGTACCTTGAGGTAGTGAATATCTAAAGAGAACGGCTGGGTTACATTTGGCAGGATGTCTTCAAGATGAAAAAGCTAATGGCGCGATGGCTGCCGCGTTTGCTGACCTTCGACAGTAGCGTGTTGATGATTCAACGGACGGTTTAGCTTTGTTGCCGCACAATAGAGCAGACTTTTTTCGACATTTTATGACGCTTGATGAAATGCGGGTACGATACAACTGAGTCCAATAAACAGTCTGCAAAGTGGCTGGTGAGCCACAGAAGCCCACCAAGGCGATCAAAATACCGCAGCTACCGTGAGGGTTTTAGTCACCGTATTTTGGAATGCACATAGCATAATCTTCATCTAACAGATGATCTGCAGAAGAACAACGAAAACAACGGCTTCATTGACAAAGAAAAGAGTTCTGCACCATCATGTTAAAGCACCGGCACATTACTTTGAAACCGATGGCTAGATTGGACCAATTATGATTTGAATTGGTTTCCCACCCACCGTATTCTCGAGACTTGGATATAAGCGACTATTATTTGTACCCAAACCTCTAGCAATGCCTCTAGGGAAAGGTATATGGTACAAATCGAATGAGGAAGTCATCGCGGAAACCGAGGCGTAATTCGAGGGCTTGGCCGTTTGGTACTAGAGAAAGGGCATTGGAATACTGGAAACTCGGTGTACCAAGTGTATTGCTTTCAATAAATAAACACTTGTTTTCATTTAAAAAATCTGGTCTATTCAGAACACGTTGTATGTATATCAGTACAATTTTTCAGCAGCTGCTGACCAAAAAAGTGTGGTAGGAAATGACGAAAATCCAACTCCAGCGATTGGAGTACCTTGTTCTCCTACCCACTGTAAGAGAACTAGATGTGGCTAAAAGAAAACTTTCAAACATTAAATCTGTCAGTTCAGATGTTCTCATAAGGAACAGGTTTCAAATAACGAAAGCATGTCGAAGACTATGGAATATCAGCTCGATCCATCCCATCTTCAAAACATTCTATCCTATCTAATGTATTATTTGAACGTCTGAAGCCCTTTTTATAAAACACAAATCGGTCAGTAACATTGTTCCTTTAAGCATGGGAAAAAGTCAATAGGCCAGTCTTCGTCGTTTAATTTTTTCAACAGATTTTACATTTCTCAATTTAAAAAATTCATTATTTTTCCTAACCACACAGTTTAAAGTGTTTTAAAGGTTCCACGCCTCAAAAGGAAACACGGAATCATTGTAGGATTACTACATTGTCCGTCTGTCTTTCACCACTTTTTTTTCTCAAGAGCCCGTGGAGGAATAAGTTGAAATTAATCCCAAAAATACGTATGGCTACAGTCTTTAAAAGCTGTAAGAAAATCAAGCTTCGAAATGCTCGACGAATATTTTTATTTTTCTAAAGGGAATCTAAACCTAAGCCTAGGTTTTTACCGTAGACCTTGAATCCTAAAATTTGTCACGAAGCAATGTCTTAAAGCACAAGTAAAGGGAAAAATTCGAAACCCGTTGTAATCACATCAAAAAATTCAACTTACTTTAATACAAAAAAAAAAAAAATACCGAGATAAACAAAACAAATATTCAGCCTTTAGAACTTTCTTCAAAACTCAACAAATTCCCTTTGAATATTTTAGTTTCGCCCTAAAAACATCTTCATTATTGAGGGTAGAAAAACGATAGCCATTTACCATCCATTAGCCCCTGTAACAACGTGATACTTAACACCTAGTAACTGAAGGCTCCATGGAATGCCCAGCAACCCCACAAGCCAATAGATCCTCATCAATTGAAGCGCTCAAACGATAATCCTTAATTATCCTTGTTAATGTGCTTCATCAATCAGTTCCATAACACAACTAAAACACTCCCTAAAAAAAAAACAAAAATAATACCCCAAACAACAAACATAAGGGTTGCAAGTGATTTCTTATAAAACAGAAAAAAAAAAACACCCAAACGGATGATAAATTCCGGGCAAACGTTGATATTTTATCACTAGTTTACAAAATAAATTACCTCCCGCAAACTAGGCAAAAAACAATGAACCGATATGAATTGTAAATTTAACACCCTTACTCTGGGGTGCAGTTCTTGCCATACCCAAAGAAGAAATTCCAGAACAGCTTCGCCCGCCGGTGAACTGTTGAACTGCGAAAATGCAACTACTAGGGAGCAACTAAAACCTTCCCTTGAATAAAATTCGAAATTGATTTGTTATTCATGGCGGTGAGTTATGGCCGTGTCGGCGTTTCGGGTTGGTTCGGAATGGCCGAAGGCCGAAAGCTCGCTGCAAATTTTCCTTATTGATGGGACTCCATGCTTCGTCCTTTTTCTTTTTGTTTTTTTTTTTGGTTTTGCGCTACGCACCACAATGAGCTGGAAGAACCCTTCGTGTTTCATAGGTACTTGCACAAATGTTCTTGTTAACATTTACGCTTCTCCATTTGTTGCTGTTTGCAAGGACACATACGAGGGGTGATAAATTTCCCATACAGATGTGTGTAGTGTAGGCATATAGGTACCTTCAGCCCGACCGACGTCAACAGTGCAGGCAAACAACAAAACAACCGAAAGCCGGAACTAATGGAAACAGCATTAAGATTTGTTACTGAACTATTGCTTCGAGATTTTGGTGTGTGTTGTACTCGAAAGGGCCAATGCCATGGAATAAAAACAGCAAAAAAAAAACAGAAAAGGAAAAAAATTGCTTTTTCAGTTTCCGGCAAAGCGTTGTGTTTGAGCGTTTGTGTTTTGGCAAGGGAAAACCAGATTTAAGGACACTAGAAAAGATGATGGTGCTCCACAGTGTGTGCTGCAATGTGCTGTAACAAAAGATTGCTGGCGCACCAAAGCAAGCACCTGAGGGAGAACACTCACATACCTACGCAAACCACGTAAGCTCGTTTTCAAAGTCATATGAATTACGCAGAAGCTAATTATAAGCATTTTGCTTTGAGGGATTTACGGCAGAAGGGCCATACGTCCTTTGGATTGTGATTTGGTTCTACTCGTATGTTTTGTTTCGTGTTTTCTTTTTCATGTAAACCAGATTTTAGTGCGGCAGCTTTCTGTTGACATTCGTTTGTGATTTATTTTGGAACTGTTTTGTGATATGGCATAAAGGCCCCTAAATATTGTAAGGATCAAAAAGGTGTCGACTGAGGCAAATTTTTGACAACATAAAGATATGCAATGGACAAAAAAAAAGTTGGGACGAAAGTTATGTGCCATAACTTTGACAAAGTGGCATCAAACATCATTGTGCTATGGAATTTGTATTTTACACAACGAATGATTCGGCAATGCATCGAAATATTGTTACAGCTGGTCTGCTGTTTTGACTCAAAGTAAATTGTGTCCTTGTTTTCTGTTTGTATCAACGCCGTGTGCGCCAAAATAAGGCGTATGGTTGTATGACTAATACAAACTGAGTCAAGAAGTGGCCACTCGCGTTTTGCTTGTTCGGGGGTGTTCCATTTGCTTGCTGAACATTAAGAGGATAATTTCATTTCATACAGTGCGGCATATGTCTTCCTTACCCAGGTAGCACAATTGGGTCAAGAGCATTGTTCGCTCTAGCAGCACGGAGCAACCGCTCATACAACTCGGTCACAGAGGCGATTTTACGTAACCAATTCCAGGCCAATGCGATCTCCCGTTTTGACGATTTGAATGGGCGGCCAAATCGAATGACTTGAAAGTCAACATGGAAAGAAAGGACGCTTGGCCTGTTCAGTCGATAGCCTTACGAATAGTATCAGCATGCACTGATGACGTATTCTGCGGAAGGTATCTCCCCGCCATCAATAACCTTAAAAAACAAGGCACTCAATCTATGCAAGAAAAACGTTGGCAAAATCTGGGGACTACGACTAAAAATTACCCATTGGCAATGTATTAACATTTGCCAATATGGATTTCGAAACCAACCAACACCTGCAGCAGCGCAAGTTGCATTCCTTCACGTCCGGTAGCGACTTCCTTAGGTTAAATATGATTTCAATGCAAGAGACAAGTTAAGTCAAATTTCGTGTTTAATCAATAAAGATGATTTTCCTCCAGTAAAATAAAAAAAACAACAGCGAATACAATGACGAACAAAGCCGTCGTGGTAAAAGGAACCATAAGCTTCGAATATTAGTCAAGGGTGCTAAGCCGTTCTGGAACATCGTAAAAATTATGAAAAATAAATATTGTCGTTTACCATGTCTTTGTAGCTCAGACCTCGATTCTATGTTGTTCAATGATAAAAGAAAAATCGAAAAACCACACGGTATCGCAAAACTTGGACTACCCAACAACCCAACAATCGATACGACTGTTTCTATTGTAATGTTAAACATTAATTCTACCAAACCTTACACACTTTCCAATGAGTTTCTTTCGAAAGATGATTTTGAGTTTTTTAAAAACAGCTCCAAGACCGGAAAATCATGTGGGCTTGCCAAAATACGAAATATGTATTTATTTTAAAGAACTATCAAAAGCAAGAAAATAATTTCGGACTTACATGATGAACGCTTGTTTTGAATTGCAATACTTCCCAAAAGTCTGGAAAAATGATAAAGTAATACTAATATTAAATGCCGGTAAGCCACCTGAGAAGCCTGCGAGCTATTCAGTTTATTGAGCTGAATAGGGAATATTTATGAGTGCATTCTTAAGAAAAAAATGGAACTTCCCATCTCAAGATACAAAAGAAATAGGCGCTATTTTATTTGCCTACACCATGAAATTCAATTCGGATTATGAAAACTTCATTCATTCCCTAATCAAATGCATTGAAAACAAAAAGATCAGATACATATATATTTAGCTGCCTTTGAGGAAAACCATATTTAATATTTTTAATACAAATTGCGTATTTAACATTGATAGATTAACATATTTCAATTTGGAAATACTTTTTTTCTGACTGAGTTACATTTCTACTATAAGAAAATTAGATTTTTAGTTTTACTGCATCAATAACTTAAAATAAATTAAAATAATTTTTACCGTTTTTTTTTTTTTAAATGATAGCTGGTTGGACTTTTTTTGTCTTTAATCATTTAATTACTAACTTGAGGTGGCGTTACATTCCGCGTGGCATTGGAATTTTATCCTTTTGGCTAAGTCGATGTCGCTGTACATCTCCTAGCATACAGTTCGTTGTTGAATCTTCTCCTCCACTCACAGTCAATGCAGATGGGACAACAGATTACACTTTTCTCTCGGAACAACCTAAAGGGCCTTCATCCGCTTTCAAAATGCACCATATAGTAGGACGGGGATGATATGGACCTTATAGAGCGATGCTTCAGTTCTTCGAAAGAGGGCTCAGCTTTCTTAACCAGATGTATTCTTCATTTGATCTCAGCGCTGGTGCTATTATCTGTTTTTACAGCGGAGCCAAGATAGACAGAGCCCCAACTACCTCAAATTTATAGCTGTCTATGGTAACGTTCTGACGCAGACGTCGGATTTGGGTTTTCTTGATGGCAGCATATGCTCCTTTTTGCCCTCTTTTATTGACAAGGTTCTTTTGCACTATTGTCCCAAGTATGATGTTGAAAAAATCACATAGCAGTGCATCACCTTGTCTAAAACTTTGTTTGACATCAAGTGGGTCAGTGACGTCTTTGCCGACCTCAATTTGTTCAGGATGGCGGTGACCTCCATCGAGCTTGGCAGGGATGCCAAACCTAGAGACCTGTTTCGTCTCTGTGCACGAAACAGACACCAAAACCAACCTTGAAATTGATGAAAAGGTGTTGCGTACTGGCTTGGCGCTCCTGGGTTTTTTTCCAAGATCTGGCGTTATGTTAATATTTGGTTTATGGTGGACTTTTCTGGTCGAAAACCACATTAATATAGACCTATCAGGATGTTGACGAACTGCTTCAGACGTTCACATCATACGGCGGAAAAGATGTTAAAGGCAATTTTGAGGAGATTGATGCCTCTATAATTGGCTTGCTTCCTTCAGGATTGGGCAACCAATACTGAGATTCCATTCATCTCGCATGCTTTCTTCTGACCATGTGTTGAAGATGAGTTGGTGCATGCTCCCAACTAAGTCATCGCCGCCGCTTTAAGAATTTCTGTCTTGCTATCTGTGCTTCGTCTAGCTCAGGTAGATGGCATTGTTGGTTCTTCCATGTCCTCAGCATTGACTGCAATTCTACTATTATATTTACATTTTGCAGGCTTCGGTTTGGGGTGTGTAACCTTGAGATGATTGTTTTTGCTGGCTGGCTGTCCATGGCTTGTATTAAACGACTCAAATAAAGCAATTTTCAACTGTAATATAGGACCAGCGACCCAAAATCTTAGCCAGTCATCCCTCTAAGAGTATCCAACTTAACGTCAAGATAAGATATTTGAAATTTAGAGTTGCACAAATCGATTTCATAACAACAACTTTGACATTGGAAGTTGAATTTGTATTTGCTTTTAGCAGTTGTTTTTCAACTTTTTCAGTTAAGTGTTAATAATCAGACAGCCGGAATTATCAAATATTATTTAGCTTACAATAGTTTCAAAAAAATTACATTTTGTAAGAACTCTGTTTATAGGGATTCATATTTTAAAAGTTTGAGGAATTTTGGAATTATTTTTAATCAATCAAATTTGTTTGACTGCTTTTTAGAAGATATTAACAACTGCTCGGAATATTAAGGCATGATTAACTTAATGTCCTTTTTGAAAGGGTTCAAAATTACATAGTTTCAATGCAGAGATTTCCACCACCTCTTCCTTCCGAGCTGGTAACTGATCAGCAAAGGATCTTTTTCTGTCTGGTAAATTTATGGCCTAAAGAGGGTCACATTCAGTCCAGTTTTCTTTGCAGATTTTGATAGGGTTTTCCACGCCGATTCCGGGAGATTTTTTTATCTCTGTGTCATATTCTGGAAAGACCGCTAGGATTGGTTGCATGATAAGAAACCACAACAGAGGAAAACAAACTAAATCGAATGTTATGATCTTCCTTGCAATATACGAGTAATGCAGTTTTATCCATGTGTTTTAACTTTGTCATTTAGGTTTCCCTCGATGCTTTTGCTTTATATTCAATTGCCTCATGTAATTTGCGCCATGAACTTCTTTTTGCTAATATATTATAACGATAAAAAAGCGTCATGCTACAGCCGAACAGGTTTTTAACAACAAAAACTGTGTGGCTCCATAATTTTCTGAGGATCTTTTCATGTGTCAATACTGTTTAAGTCTTTTTGGTAGTCTTTATAGTTAGTAACTTACTTAGTTTAGTCATTTGGCTAAATAAACATAATATGGATGAAACTTTTGGTATTAAAACTGAACAAAAAAAAATTTTATATGAATTTGTCCGGAAACTTATGAACGGCAGTGTATATAATTATGCATATTTTTTTATCTGATAAGGTAGCTGTAAACTATAAATCCTATTAGTTTTGAACTTTTTTTATTGGAAAACTAATTTGGTTTTAATTGAAATAGTGAAAATGTCCCTTTTTTTGACAGCTTTTTCGTCATAAAATTCAAACCACCCCGTGAAATTTAACCAAAAGCTTTTCAGGTGATCTTTATACACACACGCTTCGAATGAAACCTATTTGGCTTCGATAGCTTGATTTGTTCTCGAGTTAGGCTGTACGAAAAAATCCGCACAAACGTACGTACGTACACACACACACACAGACATCTTTCTAAAAATGATGGAATCCGACTACTGGGACCGCCAAACGTGGAGAAATGTAAACATTTTGAATTTCGAAAATCGGACCGATTATAAGAACTTCCTGATGGGAAGTTAAAAATGTTAAAAAAATGGACGATAAACGCAACCGAACCTCTGGAAAATCGACTGGATTGATTCTGTTAGACATCAAGAAGGCATTTGAGTCTGTCTGGCACAATGGTCTCATCTTAAACATACGCTTTTCGTTATATTTAACTTCCCATCAGGAAGTTCTTGTTTCGTAATATAATACGTAGTCCAAAGATTTCTGTGCAATCACTGTTTCCGAGTCCTCGTTAATGGCAGTGCTTCCAACGTAAATTGCATAACAGCAGGTGTCCGTCAGGGTCCAGTCATCAGTCCTGCCTGATATAATAATCTTACTGCAGACTTCCCTGTGCTTCCGGAATATAAGATCACCATTTATGCTTATGATACTGCAGTATTCTCACCACATGAAGTTTCTCTTAATATTGATACTGACAGAATATTTCAGGAAATGGGAAATCAAAGTTTTTATGAATAAAATGCAAGCTATCTTTTTCACACGAAAAAGAAGTCCGTGCAAGCTTCCTTACGCACAAATACAGATAAACGAGGTGCAAATCGATTGGTAGTCATCCGTAAAATAATAAGGCGTGCATCTTGACATGAGACTGACATTCAACGAGCATATATCACAAACTCCTAATAAGATCAATATTGCCATAAAAATGCGTTCATCGTTCATAAGCAGAAAATCGAAACTATCGAGCGAAAAGAAGAAACATATTTAAGGCGACTTTGCTATATGAATATCAAGCATGGGGGAGCTCACTTCCAAAAACTGTAAGTATCGCAAAACAAACTGCTCAAATCTTCCCTGTCACCAGTCTACCTCTGACTTCCATAAAAAAGGGAAAGTTTAAATAATAACCCACAAAATCCAAAAGTTAACGAATACGTTTTTGTTTCGTCGAAATCATTTTGATAAACTAAATACCTCAAGCAAGCTTAACTGTGAACTTTTTATTTATTTATTAAATATTTTTTTTTTCTATTCATTTATTCTATTTCTTCTACAAACTTTTTGTGCATTTATTTACTAAACTTATTTAATTTATTTAATATAATATCAGATTATTTATTTATTTTATTTGATCAATTATTATTCATTTATTTGTTTACCCTTTTTCAATTTATTTATTTATATATTTATTTACTTATTTATTTATTTATTAATTTTTTATTATTCATTGGTATAGTTTTGTATTTCGTTTTATATCGTTGTCTGCTTTTGGATATTTCAGTTTGATTTGTCTAAAATAAGTTGGCAGTTACATTTTTTTTAACGTCCCATCAGGAAGTAATTAAATGGAAGGTTTGTCATGGCATTTTTCTTTCAATATTCAATATTTCTTTTGCATATTTCTTTTCTAGCCAGACACTGATTTTCAGTAGAAAGATATTAAACAAAGTAAAAGTAATCCTCTTACAACGCGTTTTCGGTTCAATTTTTACGCGATTTTTACGAAAAATTTTTTATTCATGGAGTTTTTTTTTCAAAAATTTAGTTATCTTCTTCCCTGAATAATATCCTTATATCAAATCTTTGTGTGTAAAATGTGCGGTTGAAGACCACTTGTAAACTTTACATATCAAATTAAGATATAAATATATATCCATACAAAGCCGTCCTCAAATGCAAGTTGCAGAGTCAAATTTCAGACTTTATATTTTATAATTGCGAAAGATCAAAAATTACACAAAAAATATGAAACATTTTCAAAGACAATATTGCCGACCTCTCATTTACAAAAATGTTTTCCACAGGTTCATTGCACAAATGTCATTCCAGATCAAGCTGCTACCCGATCTGATCATTCACAATAAGTTGCACTAATGATGGTATCGCAAAAAATATAATCTACAGGGAGTTAGCAAGTAGATCACTTCGAGCAGTCGTTCTTGTACCAGCCATCGAATACCAAGGCTCAATTAATAAAGTCCATATACTTAGTTTTTTCTTAATGTAAATTTTTTTCTTATTTTTCTTATAAGTTAGCATAATTTTAAATATAATAAATAGAATTAAGTCGAAAGACATATTTTAAGTTGTTTAGTTTAGCTTAGAGCGCCCGTATAGGGCCACTAAGTTAGTTAATAAATAGTTAAGTTAATTAAGCTAGATTTATGCATTTTTTGTCTAGCACGGAAGGTCATGAATTTATTAAATAACAAGAACTTCCTGATGGGAGGTTAAAAATGCATTGAAATTGAAAAAAAGCTCAATTAAAAAACAAATTCTGGACCAAAGAATATTTGAAACGACAATTTCCAATGGAAAGATTAGCGTCGTAATTTAGTTTAATTTAGTTACTTGTTATTATTATTATTTTTATTACCACAAGCTTTTTATTCGCCCTTTAAATTAGACGATATTAACAGTCACTAATATCACTACTTATATTCATTGATATTTATTGTATACAAATATTATATAAAAAATTCATATGTTACTGCTGCTTACTAAAGTTATACTTTACACCTTTCATACAAGAGTTCGAGAAATAAATTCCAAATTATTTACAACGTTGAAACAAGTGGTTTATGCAATTTGAAAAATCCAGATAATTAATATATTAGTATTGGAAGATATTTAACTTTGGTCTTTCGAGCCGGATAAGCAGAAAACATAAGCTTTTCAAATTGTTACTTTTGACACAACAGGCGTTGCATCTGGTCCAACGAATAAATCTTTAGGTAGTTTGAAAATGAGGAAAAGTTTCACTTTGTGGAATATCAATTCAATTTTCGATTTTTAATTTTGGTTTAATTTAGTGTACAAGTAAGAATAACAATTAGTCTTTTATAGTACTTACAGAAAAGAAATTAACATAATTAAACTTAAAAATAGATAACCTGCACGAAACAAGAATTAATTGTTATAATAAATGATAAGCAATAAAGAATTCATGGAGGGGAGGGGAAAGGAGTGAAAAGTATGAAGAGGAGTGACAGGAGGTAGTTGCCTTTTAAGAGGAGTACGCCAAAGCGGCATTTTTAAATTGGCTTCAAATATTTGCTGAAAGGAGAGAGTTCTAGAGTGAGGTGGCAAAGACGAAAGAAAGTTGCACAGTGTTTAAGTATTTTGGGGAAGGATTCTTAAGGCAGAGTGTTCTAGCCCAACGAGCAAATTGGAGTTTTTCAAACAGGTATGGCGGCGATTTGGTTTGTATAATTTTGTGCAAGAAGACACAGCACCTTATGTTCAAGAACTGCTGAAGCGTACATTCTTCGACATTTTTGTGGTAATTGGAATGAAGCCCATACACATACCTGACCATTTCATAAAATGCAACAGTTAATTTTTGTTGATATAGGGAGTTGAGTTTACAGTATACCGCTGAAGCAAGGTTTTAACTAGTCTCAGCCTCGTACCAACCGGAGTCAAGCTACGAAGCAGCTGAAGTTTGAGTAGGCAACTATATATATTCATTCCACAGTGAAATTAATGTTAACCTACCCAGGTTGGTAACCATGTAAATTAAAGGCACTAGTTCGGTGTTGTAAGGCTTTTTCGATAGGAGAAACATTTGGGACTTCACTGCGGTAAGGGTCAGGCGCACAGCCCAGTGGTAGATATCAGATAAAAAAGTCTAGACAGATACAGTTGTACATCATCAGCATTTAAATGTAAACTGGCATTGGAACAGACTGTTGGCAGGTCGTTTATAAGTATGCAGAATAAAAGAGCACCTAATATAGCGCCCTGAGGCACTCCTGCAAGTAAACTTCTTACCTGAGAGGATCAATAAATAACCACAACCTTTTGACAGCGATTGTTCAAGTAGTTGCTAATGAGGTGCACCGACCTTTCACTAAACCCAAGATAACTACTCAGCTTCTCGGTAAGAATTGAGGTATTTACAGTGCCAAAAGCTTTGAAAAAGTCAAGGAGGCAAAGAACTGTCCAAGTCATAGCTAATGTCATCGAGGATTTCCACCATAGCCGTAGAATAACTAAGGTTAGCTCAAAAACCAGACTGGACTAGTGCAAGTAAACTATGCAGATCAAGGTGATGCGTAATCTGCTTAAAGAGGACCTTTTCCGAACATTTTGAAAGGCAAGGTAGAATACTTAAAGGGTGAAAGTGTGCAATCGAAGCTGGCTGAGGTTTTTTTGGGAATGACTTTGGGCATATTCCAGTTAGACGGAATAATCGAAGACATTGTACATGAATAAATTATGTGAGTGAATAGCGCTGATTATGTGATTAAAGATCATTTTGACAAATCGGGGAGGAATTCCGTCTTCATCAACAGCATTTGACTTAATAAAGCGGATGGTATCAATAACATCAACTTCCGATACAACATCAAATTCAAAACACCTTTCCGATCAGAAGAGTGTGGATAGTTAGCTGGAGAGAGTGTTCTCCAAAGCTCCAAAGCTTCTTAGCACTCAGGTCTGACCCGAGCGTGGATGAAATATACAAGTTTATTGTTCAAAGGGTTGTTGCTGGATAAGGACGCAGTCTTGACCATCTTTGCACGTATTTAATATCAAGGAAAATCTAAAGGCATATTAACTAATATTAAGACATATGTATTAAGACTTATGAGGATTTTTATAAGTATTTGATCGGCTTTGTGAACATTTCGTATATAAGGCCCAGCAACGGCTCACTAACAAACTTTGCCTTACAAAAGTAAAACTTTTTACTGAAATCAACACAACTCTGGAAACACTATATACTCGAGGTTGTGAGGTAAATCAAAGCAGTGACCAATTGTTTTTATAATCGTCTGCGTCCCTGTCCATCGATGGCAACAAAGAAGGAGCCCACCTCCATAGAAAAATTGTCAACACCATGACCGAAACTTGGTTTAGTGAAAAAAAATGATTAAAAAAGCTCCAAAAACTCCAGAAACTAATTAAAGAAGACCTGAAAGACTTTGAGTAAGAATAAAATACGTATCTTCGGTGTCCTGACGAAACATTGTACAGTTGTGACTAGCTAAAGTTCCACTTCCAATAGAGCACGAAGTAATTTTTATTACCCTCTGCCGTGAATCCAAAAATTAAATTAAAAATTTCGTTTGAGGCCCCCGTGTTAACTCAACTCTTGAGGGAGTACATCCCCGCCATCAAACCGAACCTAACCACTAAAAAAAGCGGCCAGAAACGAGTTTAAGTATCACACGAAGGGTTCCGTACCATCCTACAATATGCAACACTTAAAATCTCTTTAATATAAGATTCCTCATAGCAGCGCACAATTGCACAATTGACGATTGGTAAATTTGTCATGCTTCGCGATGCCTGGTAGTCATTTTCTGTACCCTAGCCGACAAAAGGTAAAAGCTCGAAATCGGGAAACGAAGAAAATGGCATTTTTCAAACGAAAGTATTGAAAATATTACTTGGACTTTTTTAACAATTTCATGCAAGAAAAACTTCTCAAAGCCACTGCAAAATTTACTTGGAGTGCTTTGATAAATATCAGAATGAAGTGGTGTAGAGTTGCGATTTGAAGAAACAAATAAGGGGGCCCTTTATTCTTAACATTATATCATTTTTATTCGATACTATGCCTTCCGTGAAAAAAGCTATCAAATGGTTTGGACGGACGAACGGACAACAGAGCCCTTATATGGAACCCTAAAAGCACAAATTGCTTAATAATTTCTCGAGTAGCGCAATAATTATGAGTTCAGATTTGTTCGCCCCAAGCATAGCCTTTCGCTCGCTGACACAAATTCCATTGAACCGCAAGGAAAAAAAAATGTATATTGTGCCTGCCATGGCCTGTGAATTGTTTAATCAGGAAACCCATTTAAAATTAAATTTAACTCAATATTAATCCCTTTATGTTTTTCCTCATTAAATCATACACACATGTGAGTCCCGCAGGTCCTTTCGTGCGAGAGGCATATTCTTTTCCCATTTCATTTTTTGTATGCGTCCACCGGTAAGTTTATCTGCTTTCCATTTGAGCCCGAACTGATTCTTCTCCCTCTCTTTTTTTTTTGTACCAACCGTTCACTTATCCAAAGGAAAACATAAATTTTCCATCAGCGCAATTCATTTCGAATGGTACGCGGTACGCTCCATAATTATCCTCTCGCAGGACTCAGGACATGCACTATATTAACGTTCCGCTGCAATTTGCCTTAATTAATCAGCATTCCCTGATTGACACAAAACTCGAACTTAAGCGACGACCGAGGAACGACAGCGCGATGCGATGACGATGAGCGAATAATAAGAATAAAGCCGATGCCGACGATGACGTTTTCGATGTCATAATGAAGTTAATGCAGTTATTTCTCATATGCATAAGCCCACTCGCAAATCCGCACAAATCCGCAGCAACTCCATTCAAGTTTGTATCGAGTGGAACCACGGTGCAAGCGAGCGTATCGAGGAGGCCTTTGTTTAATTCCACACGCTAAACAAAAAGGATACCCCTCCTTGCCTGTTCGACCCTATGACACGTGTCATACAACTCAGCCGAGAAAGGGAATCGTCATGCGGAAATGCGAAAATTGCTTTAAAAACGTGGGCCGAGCCGACTTCAACTTTTGTGATTGAAAGCTAAATTTGACCGAAAGGACCAAGGATGCCTGCGGTTGTTGTTGTTGTTGCTGCTGTTGAATTTCGTGCATGTGATATATTTCTATCCCTTACGGACTCAACTTTGGTTGCAAAAATTTCCATTTTGATTTTGTTCTGTTCTTCCTGTTTCGAGTCCTTGAAACGTCTGCTTTTAGATGAGATAATTAGAAACGGACAACTGAGATGAACACTCATTAAAAACAATGTCAAACTCATTACAGCAGCCTTACCAGCAATGATAGAAAAAAAAAGTAAACAGAAAAAAAACACAATCCCTCTGAACTTTGAAAACGACTCACTGGGCATATCCTTAAAAGCTTTGTACTGTAATGAGGTTTGCAATGCTACACTTTCCATAAAGTAATTCCAGCTCGTTTGGAGGAATTTGACAACGTCAAATGCTTCTGCTGCTGCTGTCTCCGTGGACAATTTTCTCCAAGGCAGAAGGAGGAAAAACGAAAAAAAAATAAAAAATAAATAAAAGACTCAAATTCTAATGTCACACGTTTCGAATTGTCCCCGCTGTCATAAAGTTAGAAGAACTCGAGGTTGGCGGCTGGTTGCATCTTGCATTACTTAGAATTTATCCTTGGGTACTTATAGCCGGTGAATTAGGTATACCACTGAATCATACACACACAGCCCCATACGGATAAAAATCCAACAACGTAAGCGCATTTTATGCAGATCCTTGTTTGTCCCATGTGGAAATTGTGAATGTTTAAGGAAACAGTCATCTTCTCTATTTCATAATGGCTCCTTTTCTTGGTATGGTAAATATTTTTGGTTCTTTTTTCAAGGGATACGACTAAGACACATCTCATCCACTGTAATAACATTCGTCGTTATGGTATGGAAAAGTGGCCCATGGAAAACTGGGCCAAAGGACACATGGACGGTAAGTAAATTGTAAACTTTTTCGTTGGAAATAAACGATATTCGTCGACCGGGATCTTGAGCGAATATGGTGCTGACATATTATCCTTGTAAGCTAATGTGACATATTGTCCTTGTTTCTTTTGATTTGTTTTTTGTTCGGTGGCTATGCATGTCCTGTAAGCCTTGGGGGGTCAGAGAGAATGATATACTACTCGTTAACTTTGAAACAATACCTTGCAAGGATATTAAATGTTATTGCTGCGAAGGATTCTTCCACCGAAAGTTAGAATTAACAAGAATATTGAATGGAAAAGAGTTCTTGGAAGGAAAATTCGGCTAAATAGTGACTCGTTAGGCAGGGGTCAACAATAGATCAAATTACAAATCTCGCTACTTGCCATGTATTCATCGACTTTGCTGTCGCACATAAGAGCATCCATCACGATAGATGAAAGATGAAAAAATAAGATATAAGATATTTGAAGGGACTCTTTAAGGGACCCGTCACAGAAAAAAATTTTTTGTATGACTTTAAGAATGCAAATCGGATTAGTTAGCAACGGGGGTATTCTAGTCTAGAGGCATGAATTTCATATAATTTTTGAAGTGTCATAAAAAAACTCAATTAATATTTTTAGTATCCATTTTGTTATGGGTTATTTATTAAAATAACAAGAATACAGACAAAAATCAAAAAATAAAAAAAGTTGGAAATTTCAAAAATTAACAGTTCATGAAGTGGGGGTCTCAAAAATTGCCGCGTAACCATACCCCCGATTTCAACCCTCCTAGCAATCAGAAACCAAAAAAAAAAAGATTATTAATCTAGAATGAGAATGATGTCGCAATGTCTGGAAGTACGGAAAATTTGGAAAGATTTTTTTCACAAAATGGCGACTGCCTGAAAAAAAAACAATTTTTGTACCACTTTTTTTTACTCTCTCGAATTGAAGAAAATAAAAAAAGTAATAGAAATTTTGGGGTGGGGATAGTTCCAGACATAGACAAGTCTATAGAGAAGATACTCAAAAAATTTCAGATAAATCAATCCAGTACAACCTAAGATATCGTGGATATTGTTTTGAAAAACACAGTTTCGAGAAAAACGCGTTTAAATTTTCGCGTTAAGTTCTCGCAGTCTAAGTCATGAAATGATATTGAAGACAAACATTTATTCAATCTGCCATTCCTGCTTTATACTTTGGATCTTTCTCGACTTCGAATAAAATATTTTCGAGCAGTTCTTCAGGCTCCTTTGATGCGTTTGATGCTCGTATCTCGGAGCGGTAAAGCAGTTTCAAAGCAAATGAATGAGCTTCCGGGCCAATTTTCATTCCCATAAGCTCCATCGTTTTTAACATAGGAATGAAGCCTTCATTAAAAAATCAAACAGCAATAAATGTCGCTATCTCAATCATCTTAGGTCCGGAATGAATATGTTTTGGATCGAAAGTCCATATCAAAGAGTTAAGAGACTCAATATTATTTTGAGTTTCTGAACCCAAACATCGAGTCAAGAATTCCTCTGATGATAAACTTTCGTAAAGTGGCTTTATAATTTTCAAAACTTCATCACACAGAGAAGGATTTTCGTGGTCAAACTCCTGTAATGTACCTTCAGATGCCGCTTTTTGCCATTTAATTTTGATGCTGATACACTCGTAAAACTGGTGTCTTCCTGTGCCGTGAAATCGCTTTTTTCTTTGTCGATCTGGACGCGTAATCCTTTGCTCTGAGGATTTTTGATCCATTTTATTAAAAAAAAATATTTCACAATATTTTTATTTCAATCATAGCACATAGGTTTGAAGGTTAGAATTCAACTGTTAGCACCTGGACGTAAGTAAACAATAAATATAAAAGATAGAAGTAACCATGGGTTCTTGTATTACAATACATACTGAGAAAAATGGATTCAGGTAGACGGAGGATCCCTAATGTCTTTTGTTCGATTAGTTCAGGCCGAACCAGTTTGGATGCTGGGTCAGCAAAATACCGATATCTCCGAAAATAATTTGAATTTTGAAAAATCCTTAAAATCCTTGAATGGTTAAAATTTGAAAATATAAAAAAAAATCGATTTTTTTAAATTTCTAGGCTTGAATACTCCCTTAGAGTAAGTAAGTAAGAGTAATTCCACAGGATGGTGCGCTGATACTCACTCCCTTAGATTTGGATCAAATAATCGATTCCCTAAGCTGTGCAATAGCAGAAAGTGTAGACCTGTCCGTACCAAAAAAGTCGGTCGGATACATAAACTTCAGTCTAGTCCCCTCCCGTGCAATATATTAAATTTAATAAAATTGCGTAACAAATATGGAATTAAATGGCAACAGCTCAGGAATATACGCGATTATAACGAAGTTAAATTCCTTTCTGCCATAATTAAAGAACAAGTGGCGAAATTAAGAAATAAGCAATGGAATAATAAGCTTAGCAGTTTGCAACTATACGTTAACTAGGTCCAATATAAGTTAAATTAAAAATTTGGTGGAAGAATCAGTTCGAAACATAAACAATCAGCAAATAAGCTCTGATGGTGATTTTGTGATTTTATTTCACTGACGGAACTAGAAGATATTATAGGTAGTCTTAAAATCGTAAATCTGCGGGATTTCAATAATATCAGAAATTAGTATTTTAAAAACATCCCAAAAACTGCAGTCAAATTTATGCAGTTCATTTTTAACTTCCCATCAGGAAGTTCTTGTTAATAATTGCATTAAAATAGGTTATTTTCCAAATAGCTGGAAACATGCTAAAATGCATAATATACCCTGTCCTGAAACCAGGCAAACCTCCCAAAGATCCCCTTAGCTATAGACCAATAAGTCTCCTATGTTCTATGAATAAGTGTTTCGAACAAATAATTAAACGTAAACTTTTAGTTCACATGGAAGAGCATTAAATAGTCCCAGCTGTACGCCCGTTACATAGCACAACGTCTTTAGAATCAGGAGACATATAAAGCAAAACTTTGACAGGGGTCACAATATGGGTGAGGTATACCTGGACGCTGAAAAGGCCTTCGACTCAATGTGGCTTAATTTTTCAATACACTTTACTAAAATAGTGCAATCATTTTTGACAGGACAGAGTTTCCAAGTAAAATTGGAAAAAATATTTTCTGGAGTTTATAATATCCCTGCAGGTGTCCCTCAAGGAGCTGTCATAAGCCCAGTCCTGTACAACATATTCATGTCTGATATGCTACATCCATCTAACTGTCATACTGCAATTTTTGAAGATGACACATGTATCTTTTCTTCGGATGCTTTTGGTTTCGCAATCCAAACTAACTTGCAATCTGCTCTGAATACATAAGCAAACTACTTTTTAAAATGGAAAATAAAAATAAATGGACAAAAGACACAGGTTATATTCTTTACAAGGAAAGGAAAGCTTGTTTCCTACCTATTAATATACTTATGATAAAATCGATGGACATCCTGTAGAATATACTATATGTATGAATACTAAACAATATCTCGGAATAGTGCTAGATAAAAAACTTACACTTGGACCGCACATCCAGTATGTCATTGCCAAATTAAGCAGTACTAGAAAAATTTGATGTCCGTCCATTAACCGAAAATCCATATTAAGTAATCCCAATGATTAGTAATTTTCAAGGTAATTTTCCAAGAAATCATGTTGAATGCGGCGCGCGGTTTGGGGTAATTGTGCGGTAATTCACCTTAAACGATTACAGAGAACACAGAATAAAATTCTTAAACTGATTTTGAAAATACCATGGCACTTCTCGACAATCCTCCTCAATGACTTGGTGGAAATAGAAACAATTTGTGATAGAATTTCCAAACTGAAAGAAAGATTTTGTAACAACATGAAGTTTTTCGGATAACAGTTTAATAACACACCTGGTTAACTAATGATTCTCTCACCTGATTTATATTTTTTTTTATTACTCGTCATATTATTATTTATTTATTTATGATAGTAATTAATCAATTTATTTATTTAATTATTATTACTAGATTTACTATCATTTATTTATTATTTTTTGTCAATACTTGAGTAGTTATTTTATTAATTCTAAGTAAAATTTTGATTTTCTTTATTGTTTGTTCATATATTTAAAATAATATTTCGTTATTGCTTATATTTATTAATTATATTTCTTATTAACTAGGAACTTTTATTGTAAATACTTTATTAATTTCTTCTATCTATCAATAGTCAAATTTCAAAGCCGTGATTTTTTTTTTGTTCTTTAAGCTTGAAGTTTTTTTTTCTTAAGTAGCTTCTCCCTTCAAACCAAGTTTATGTGAAATATTTTCGCTTGCTAAAAAATAATATTCTCTTTAAAGTAAGGTTTTTTCATACCATATCTGTGTACAATTTATGCTACTTATAAAGTAATCATATTTTTGCGCTGTCAGGTGATGTCTTCAAACCGAATTCATCAACACAAGCAAGTGTCAACATGAAACGTCATCGATCTTCGTGTTTGAGGTCGAGTTAATTACTTGGCTTCCTTCAATTCGGGTTACCATTTTCCCCCTGTGTTCAAAAATTATTTTCAGAAATATTTAAAAAATGCATTTATTTTTTTTTTTCATGTTGTGATTAGAATAAATCCAAGTCAACACTGTATGCGTGTTCCATAGCGTCAAGAGTCAAGAGTATACTAGTATTAGTAGTGCAGTCTTATTAAAGATAGTAAAGGTAACGTTAGATTAGTATTATATTTTGTATAAATTTTTAAATAAAAAAAAAATCTTGTGAGTATACTTTTTCAACTTTTTTTTTTCGCTAAGATAAGAAATAAAATAAAAATTTAATAAACTGCTTTTTTGTACTCTATTTAAAATAAAATATATTTTGTAATGTGTGCAACCCCATATAGGCTTTTTGCTCTTAGTTATTATTAAAATAAGTACTTAACTCATTTTCTGCTTTGTAATTACCAAAAAAATATATTAAGTTACAAATAAATGAGAGCTACAAAAAAAGTGAAACCCGGATTACTATTTCGTTCAATCAAATTTAGTCTCGATTAGCAGTAATGCGTCTAAATTGATAAGATGATTTTTTGAACCAAGTATCAATAGAGTAGCAATACGGAAGCGGGTAGTCATATTGCTTCAATTCCTAAGTCGAATGGACAATTGTAAGTAGTATTATTGATAGTCCTCATTTTGTGGCTAAAGTTTTTTGATTGCGAAATTATAACGCAGCTGCACGTCGAGGCGTAAACAGCTTTAGTCTTTTATGTTGGTAACACAGCAATTTTTTTAATCGCAAAGACTTATCTTCAGAATAATTTTCAACCAATGTTATAGCATTTGGAAAAAAAACGAAATGCTGAAGAAATGTGAAGATTGTTTTAAATATTAAACAGAAAAACTTGGTTTGAGTTGGACAAGACGGTCAAATATTTAGGAATGTACCTTGAATGAAAATTATAATTATTTGTAAAGTTGCATTCCAAGTCAATCCAAGCAATATGTCCTCGCAGACATGACGTGCAAAAATAGGGCGATGCTCAAGGAATGATTTTTAAGAAACTATGATATATTAGATTATTCCCAAACCAGCATTTAATGAGAATATGCATTCCTTTTTTTGAAAATGTGTATTTTATATATTTTTATATATTTGTCATTGTTTATTTTATTTTATAATTTTATTTATGTATGTTGTTTGTATGTTTATTCTATAAAATTTACAAATTATATTTAATCACACATATGTTTGTATATGGATTTATTTATCACCAATCCGTGTCAACAATATTCAGCTTTATTTCTTGGTCAAAGTGGATAAAATCATAAAAATAGTTATAATAAAAATATTATAGTTTGTATGTATGAGGTAATCTTCTAAGCTCTTCCACCGATTTAAAAAATTCGGTCACCAATACTTACGGTAGATCTACGGAATGAAAATAGGCTATATATTATCCCGTTTATATATAAGGCCCTTTCGTAGCGACCAATTATGAAACTGAAGATAATAATCGATAATATCGAGCGATAATATCATGATAATAATCGAGCGAATAATAATACACATTTCATTGCTTTCTTTGGAACGGTTTTGAAATTCAAAAAGTCCGCGATGACACATCTCTTTATGGTAAGGTTAATACATAATATTGTAAGAATTAAAAGTTTATAAGTTTGTTAGTTTATATCTAAGAGGTAATCTTCGAAACTACTTATCCAAATTCAAATATTTTTACAACATATACATACATATTTGTAAAAAACCTTCAGGGTGAATAAAGGCTTTCCCCTGCGACAATTTTAATTGAATATGATGTAGATGAAAATTGCAACGAATAAATGTTTTTGAAACCTACGCGCACAAAGTCGCTGGTAACTATAATATATATATATATATATATATACATAAAAATGACAAGTTCTGAACATTTAAAGAAAAAACATTCTTTAAAAGTTACACAAAAACAAACAATGCCATAATAAATTAATATTAACTGGTTACGACTTATCTTTCTCATTAACTTGAAATGCCTTTAGAAAGTATACCCCTTGAGGCTACATGGCATAATCCCATTTAGCGAATTATTAGCATGAAACTGAAGACTTCGACTTGTTTGCTCAAATCTTAAGTCTCTGCAGCAAAGATTTTTGTCCTCAAAATTAAGTTCCTGCGGAAAAGCGAGTTAAAAAAAGGGATTTTTTTTTTTAATTAAAAACTTACCTTACGTCCTTGTGTAAACTTGCTCAAAACCAACATCTTTTGGTAAATGGAGACTTCAAAGGCGACCATGTAACCGCACACAAACACACCATAGCACAACTCTTGTTGCACAAACTTTGGTGGACTTTCATGAAGTAAGTTTGAGTTTTTGCATTAACTTCATCGTCAAAGATGATGAACAGATTCCTGTCCAGGTAAGGACGCTCAGAAAGGCATATCAACTAACTATCCGTTGCGTCTCTACTCATTGGAGACGACATAATATTATTATCAGCATTATCTTATTATCCATAATTTTCATTCCACTTGGATACGAGTAAAATGACTAATTATACCCGGAGGACTATAGCGTCGTCGTTGAAGGAAGTGTGCCATACGGATACTGTCTTCCGGTGCTCGACAATGTGACGGGCTTTGTTAAAGCAAAATGGCAAAATTACTTCTACGCTCTGTATGTCCTTAAAATCATTATCCATTACATTATATTATAGCCAAGGCGGATATTACAAATGAGAAAAGATTGTCTGGCATTGTCATAGAACATAGAACGCTACCGGGACATGCCTTGCGGTGTGGGCAACACTAAAGTTTACCATATATATTATCGTCGAGATAAATATAAAAGATTGTCATCCAAGTTGATGTTGAATGTGAGATAACAATCAGGAAATGTTGCCGCAAATCATGAAGGCAAATCTTTTCGTTATTGTTGTGGCATCCGCACGACTTCACACATTTCCTTCACAAGAAGTGGAACGACCTGAGCGCCTTCGAAAATCAGCATACATAGCTTCACGGACTATTTTGCACGTAATTTGTTTTACTTGTATTTAACAAGTCACATAAGCTTCATGACCTTTAAGGCGAAATTCCTCATTATAACCCCTTCGTGCAATCAGGATTCGTGTCAGAGCTCAGTATTATCATATTCATTCCTTCAACACTGCTCGACGAGGACGTTGATTCCACGCCAATTCAAGGTGTGCTCCGCCATCAATCATTACTGAAATTAACATGCCATATACATTCTTCTGTTATCAGCAATCCATCTGAGGCTTTACTGTGGAAATAGTTGGGATGGTATCCTGTGGCGCGTGACGTATTCACCTCCATTGAGCTGGCGATGAGGAAAAGTTCAGGAACTATTTCAGTTGGGGTAAGGCACGAGATGATAATTTATGTGACCTCATCTTTCTCCCGGTAAATCAAGGATACCTGAATAGAAAATTTCTCAAGTTCTTACGTAATTGAATAACAGATATATGGACACACACACAAACATAGTCGACAAGGGCGAGAGTGCGAATTGTTGAATTAATTTGCGGCCATCGTTGCAGATAAATCCAGGGAAATTAATGCTCATGGAGCAACAGTGGCCCGTCTGTAGTCTCATGACGGAATAAAATGAAGTTGCGCTTACGTTAATGGAATCCGAAATGGGCTTGTTTTTACCTGCAGCAAGGAATGTATTCAGATTCACATTGGAGGTTGGGGCAACTGAGTTTTTGGCAGCATAATGTCTGCCCATTAACCTGTAACTGGTAATGGTAATTCAGTTACGGCAAGGCAACAAGAGAACACTTTTTTTTAAATAAGAAAATGTAATGATGTAATTCTCATTAGATTTTCGCACATTTGCGGTTCTTTTTCATTGCTAATGACATTGATGTTAGCTTCAAGCGCTGCAATTGATCTGCAGTCTTTGACAGTTTTTACAACAAGCATGGTCAGAAAACTCGGATCGTGCGTCAGATGAAGCATCGTGTCGTGAGATATGAACGAACACAGGTCCTTTGACCTCTCACATTTTATTTCAAAACGGAAGATCAATTTTGTGCCATCCAAACGATATGGGCGAAACTGCGGTGAGGAAGAAAACTGCATATTTGCGTAAAGAAACAGGACGAATAATATTTGGTGATCGATCGCGTTTTTTTTAAGGTTTCGTACCTAAAAGTGAAAGAAAGATCCTTTTTCTCAGGTAAGCGTGCTGGTTGAAGACTCACCCATTGACTTTGAATCATGCAAGTTGGCAAGAAGCAATATCATATAGCACAAGTAAAGTGAAATTTCCGAAAACCGTAAATACGTAGTTGCATCACAAAATATTTCCTTCTTTAAATCGCAACATAATTTTACGTCAAGAATTATGAGAAATATAAAATTTGAAAAAAATTTGTAGTGCAGTACGGTGGTACGGAACCCTTCGTGTGCGTATCCAACTCGCATTTTTTGAATTGCTAGCTCTCAATAGGCTATGACTACTCTTGTGATACTAACAGAGCAAGCAGAAAGATAAGCAGAAGAATGGAAAGATTGTGTAGTACCACAAAACTCTTGTATTGCTCCACGTATGTAGATAGAATTGAGATGGAAAGTTTGCTATCAAATTATTAATATTCATTCACTTCACAGTATTTTATTTGACTGGAAGGTTTAGAAGATTGGTTTATCACCCTGCCATCACAGCAGAGCCAATGACATATCATCTACGCAAACCATAACTTTTGACAACACGAACTAAAAATTCAGTAGCTGATACAGTAACCACCGCAGCAAGGACACCTACTAAGCCAGGCTATATCAATGGTCGATTACTTCAGTATTAACGCCTTTAAGTCGATTCTAATGGTAAATGTTTTCTAGACCGGATTCGAGAACTAGATTTTTCTATCTGCACCACACTCCACCAAATTATTCCGCATTCGGAATAAGCTGCAAATTTTGTCAAGGAAGAAGTCCTGGGTTTCAGAAATATAGGCCCAACCAGACCATGATTTGTGCAGAATTTTTTGGTTACCTGACCAACATTTGAATAAATTTCATTAAATTTTCATGACTATGCCAAGTCTTTTTTAATCACTATCTTTTTCAGATTTCAGGGACTGCTTTAAGGACTTTCACTAGGAGGAGATATCTGTTTGAGTTTTTCACTTGCATTTGATAGCCTTCATAAATCATAGTCAGTAAAATAGTTGCAGCTATACTTCGCAAGCGAGTCTAGACTGGGTTTCGGCAAGGCAACCCTTCATATCACACTTCGAAAAAATAAATTATTAAAGTAAATGCAAAAAACCTGTTCAAAGTATGCGAAATGGAGTGACAGCGGAAACTAGGGTAAAAAAGCGAATAATTAGCCACAGTTTTTCATTCTCTTAGTTTGTAAATCTCTAAAATAATCAACAGCTTTTGAGTGATTTACACTTATTGCCAAGACTGAAGGTCTTACGAAGATTGAGTTTGATTTCTTTGATTTCAATGCCCTTTGCTGATTTTATTGTTACTTATGTGACAAGCATTAATACTTTTGATATTTACTATATGTAAACTGGAGAAAAGTATAAATCAATTCAATTTTTAGGTTCTGTATCCAAAGATACCAAGGGATCTATATTACTGTCTGTCTGTCTGTCAGAGAGCTGTTTTTCCTAAACCGGGTAAAGGGACACTTGCAATTTTACAGAATGTGTACTGCTATTGCCGCTTACAACAAATAATAAAAGTTGCATAAGGTTTAAAATAAATGAGCGTCACCATACAAAGAAAGTGTTTTTTAAAATCGCAACTCAACTTCACACCTTAAAGTAGAGAATGGAGCAACTTAACAACTTTACAAAGTAGGCAATGATCCCGTCCACCCATCACAAGGATATATCCCGAATTCCAATAAGCAAAATGGAAAAAAAATTGTAAATTGTGCAGGTAATTTTATGATAGTAAAACACGAAAGCTAAATATGTTTTGATGGTTTTGACACTTCGTTTGATTGGGCCGGAAACTATACAACTTTCAATTCGCACTAACACCACTACATTTCGGTATTCATCAACGAATTCATAACAAATTTGCACTCGCTTTAAGATGAATTGCTCGCATGAATTTGCAAACAAAAATTTCAGAATCATAGATAAAAACATTTTTACAATAAGCCTGCATCAAAATAATACTTCTTTTTTAAAACTTTCTAATTTTTCACCTGAAATTCTTGTTCTTGTAAAAATTGCAAGTTTACCGACAGTAAGCTTTTACTTTGCTTGGCTTACTCCTATACTATATATTCATTTGCGATGCTATGAGAAATCTAAAGTTAGATAAATATAGCGTTGCATACTCTGCGAAGGTTCAGAACCCTTCGTGTGAGAGTGAACTCTAACTTTTTCACGTGATTTTTATGCTGCTTCCATAAGGCAACTTAAAGCAGGAGAATACTTTGTCATCGACGCATACTGTAATATAATACTTTTTTCTTTGATTAAGATTTTGTTTATTAAAAGAAGTGAGTGAAATTATCACTCAGCTCTCGAGTGATAATGGATTTATTTATGGATTTTGTTTGATCATTATTGAAAGTTCAAACACACTATTGGAACCTGGAACAAAGCTTTTTCGATGGACTAACAATTTAACTTGTTGTGCGTCGTTCAAAAATCAAAAGAATCAAAAGTTACTTAAGCCAGGAAGCAATATTATTTGAAACATGCATGTGAATATAATGTGATCCTATCGATTTATTGGGTTGTTCAATAAGTTCAAAAAAAACCTTTTTCGGCAGCCTTTCAGTCTCTGCGCAACGGTTGTTTCGGCAATATTTAACCGCTGAGCGATCTCCCATGTCGTCAAATGCCTGTCAACGTCATCGTTGTGATGTTTGGTCATCTTTAGGAACAAGCATCAGCAAGATCTATATATCCTGAACCCTGTAAATGCAAGCTCTTGAGGCCGAATCTCCAAACATCTGACATTTCGTCTGTGTCACTTTAACACCTTCTTTAAGGGTTAAATTAAGAAAAAATAACGAAAATGCACTTCTTCATCTTTCATTTAAATAAAAAGTTTGCGGGCTCAAAACAAGCCCGATCGAAACAAATTCTCTTAACAACATAAAGGATAACCCTTTCTTTTGGAATAAATAATAGGAATTTCACAGCGGTAAGCACAGATATTTTGTTCACGGAAAAACCGAAGGACTTATTAAACAACCTTTTTTACGGTCAGGACGAAAAAAAGGTAGGAATATTTTTCGTAGGAACATTCAGATTCAATGATTGTTGACTAGAGTTAGTCCACACGCCATTTGCTGGCATAAAGAATATCCATGCATTCAGGGTTCCATGGAAAGGATCTATGATTCTCTTTTTGCAGTTCTTATGTTCCTTGTGTAAGCTTAGTTATGCATCATGACCAGTTAGCTTCACTGGTCATTTATCCATGAAAAGCTTTCATCTCTGATCTCCTTTTCTTCATTTTGGCAAAGAACTGTTACCTTGTTCTTCACAAGGCGATTTTCCCTTGTAAAGAGAGCTTGAAGTTGAAGGTACCCATATTTACTTTAAGTCCAATGAGGCTTCTTTAAAAAAGCACAGTTCATTTAGGATTTTATGATGTTAAAATGATTCTTTGAACATTGTTGAAAATGTTGATTGCCTTAATCCTTGGAGAGTTAAAATTTCTTCCTTAATACGGGTCGTTGTTTTTAATTGGTTGGACTTTGGTTGATTTGAAAAAAAGAAGGCTATTGCTTGAAATTGCAATTAAAGTGTTTGCGTAGTTAAATGGAAGAAAAACATCAAATACAAGACCTTTATATCTTGACCATAAAATGCAGAGATTTAAATAGCTTATTTGAGATAACAGCTCATTACTGTTAATAAAGATTTAGACTTTACACCAAAGAAAAAAATGTTGGATAATTATCAAAACGAAACTGTTTTAGAATAAAAGGTGGAAGGTGAGTTTCCGGAAGTTTTTTAAATAAATAAAAACAAAGAACCGTATTTTGGATAATGCATACATGAACGAGTATATAAGCAATGAGTCTTAAAAGTTCAACATTACATTTTTCTTCTATTTTATCTGAATCTTTGAGTTAATATTCTTACTCTTTTTGAAAAAGGTCTCGGTCCTTATAACAACTTTCCTTGTAGTCGCAATTCATCGCGGAAGCAAAAGTTGTTGATGATGAGTGTGCCACAGTAGTCGTATTACCGACGCCATCTTCGAAAAAATGGACCACGATGACACCACCGTCGTATATGGACGC
Organism: Orthonevra nobilis; assembly: GCA_963555765.1. Taxonomy (NCBI): domain Eukaryota; kingdom Metazoa; phylum Arthropoda; class Insecta; order Diptera; family Syrphidae; genus Orthonevra; species Orthonevra nobilis. The sequence goes on from OY743225.1 coordinate 8,754,660, forward strand.
TAAAGCGCATTTTCTTTTTGTTTTTGTGTCCGCTTAATTGGAAATGTGACTTGTAGCTCATGATAAATTTTGACCGACAATCATCCCTTGCATCATTAAAGATGAGCTGATGGACAGTCTGCACTTTGTACGGCTTAAGCGCTACATCTTCATCTTTGGAAAGAGTAACATTATGAGCCACTTTACACATAACACCTCGTACGAAAAGAAGTTTTTTTTTTCTTAAAACCGAGTAGAACAGAGAAAATATGTCTCGCAACGACTTAACAATCAATTCATTTAAACCTTTTATAAATAACACAATATTTTTAAGTTTACTAAATATGGTCTTGTTTATAAATAATAATTTTTAATAATTGTTTTTATTTCATTATAAAGATTTCTTTAACTGTTTTAAATTTTTGAGTAACAAGAAATATAAAAGACTGCACATTAGTTACCAAAAACTTCGGTTTTAAGTATAGTTATTTTAAAAACACTTAAAACTCTTAAATCCTAGATTTGCGTTAAGCAGAACACATCAGATATTTAAAACCAACAACACGGCCGAAGTTTTTTTTTATTTATTTCATAATAGCATAGCAACGATGTGGATCATTTTATTTGTGAAGGCTGAAATAATTTAAAATAATCTACATAATTCAATTCAAGCACTAGTAATTGAAATTGCATTTAAATTAAAAGTTTATTCAAATAATTTTATTTTTTTTTATTTATTTTTTTTATTTTTTTTTATTTCTTTAAAAGGATGTGTGTTTAGAAGAAAGACTTAAGTGCCCTGATTTTATTAAGAAAATGGACCTTTGAGAGGTAAAAAAATTATGTCTGGTTTGGAATTATTCTGGCTATTCTACGCGTTCAACTCCAGAAGATTATCGAACAAACCGCCTTGTTCATCTAAGAGGTAGATAGAAAGATATTACTTGGTATAACCAAATTTTTTTTAAATGGATTTGTTTTCCCATATTTAACATGCAGAGACATAATTATTTAAATTGTACTATATCTTTGTACTGAAATATTTTTATATTTAAACAGCCAGATAAAAAATTATAGTATTAGTATTATATTAACATTTTAATGTAATTTATCTGCTTAGAGTTACTCAATATTTGATCGTTCTCTCTAATGTGGAGAAAATGTATTATCTTGTTATTCATAACATCTTTGTTTTCGTTTGCGTTGAGCATAGAAAATCAGAGCAGTTGCAGCCATTTCCGACTGCAGCCGTCAAATGTTTTTTCCAATTTATGCTCTCTCTCACTGGCAAAGCTAAATAAATCAACACTTGGGCAAAGCTGGCGTTTGTACGCAAAAGTACCTTCTTTAAGAATCGAGGAAGGTCATTATCATACAAATATTAATGGGCCCAGAATGGACCCTGGGGGTACTCTTTTGACCACGACGCGTTCGTGCTATCGTCCGGTAAGAAAAGATATTCGAAAAATAACGATTTCGAATTTGGAATAATTTTCGCTATCTTCCATAATTTGTGATATTATATTATTTTTTAAACTTGTTTATTTCCACCATTATTTTAACATCTTTCTTGAAGAGAAACAAGATAAACGCTTAAACAATAAATCGACATTTTCGTAAATGGCCAACTAGAAATTGGCTCTCATTACATATAATTTTATAATAATTACTTAGACTAAAGCAAGCTCCTTTTGACATTTTAATAAAAAAAATGACTTCCTCTTTGGCAACCATACTAAACACACGCGTTTTTCTTGTTCGACAAAAAACAACTTAAAGGTCAAATTACAATCCATCATCATCCACAAAAAAAGGAGTCCAAGGTGACAAAAGGGAACACCAAAAAAATAAAGCGCAATTAAATTTTTCGAGGGTATCAAACTTCAGCTGGAGTTCGTTTTTAATTTCGCAAATTTTTGAACCATAAGCAAACAGAATGGCGTCGTCAGCGAATGCTATTGAGCCATCCAAGTCCCTCAGCATTTTAGAAACGTAAATATTAAAAAGTATTGGTGCCGACACTGTACCTTCTATCGGGTTTTTCAATAAGAGCGCTAGAAAAGTTTTTTTTAATAAAACAAAAACGGTTTTGGATAGCAATGAAATTCTTTATTCCTGTGAAAGTACTTTCGATGCCATTATGTATTGAACTCGACTTCTTTTGCATGGCCACCACGGGCACGCTTGCAGAAGTCCAGACGCTGAGCCCAATTTTCGACGGTTTTCAAGCACAAATCGGCCGATACTGCTGCAATTTCACGTTCGATATTCGTACGAAGTTCATCAATCGTCGCTGGCTTGTTGGCATAGACCATAGACTTGACGTAGCCCCACAGGAAATAGTCTAACGGCGTCAAATCAAACGACAGAGGCGGCCTAGCGACTGGACCACTTCGTGAGATTACACGTTCTCCAAACTTGGTTTCCAATAAATTGATTGTGACATTGTGGCTTGTGGCGCCGTCCTGTTGGAACCACATGTCCTCCAAGTCCATATCATCCAATTGGGGTCAAAAATATTCGGTTATCATTGAACGGTAGCGATCCCCATTCACAGTAACGTGCCGGTCTTGATCATCACGGAAACCACACCAAACCGTAATTTTTTCGGGATGCAATGATGACTGATGGAGTATGTGTGGATTGCTGCCTGACCAATACCTTATTTTTTGTTTATTGACGGAGCCATTCAGCCAGAAATGAGCCTCATCGATGAAGATGATTTTTCGATGAAAATCCGAATCATTTTCAAGTTGTTGCTCAACCCAATTCACGAACATACGACGCTTCTGGTGGTCAAGCGACATCAGTTCTTGCGTCAATTTAATCTTGTAAGGATGTAGGTCAAGATCTTTTCGCTAAATTCGCCACAACGACGTCACAGAGATGCTCAACGCTTGAGAACGACGTGTGACTGACACATTTGGCCTTTCTGCAACTGAAACCTCAGCGGCAGCAATATTCTCGACACTACGGGCACCTGTTTGTCTCACTGGCACGGGAACATTTTGTACTGTGCCTGTGGATTCAAATTTTTCCACTAGACGCTCAATTGTTGATCTGCTAGGACGATTATGACGACCATAAATTGGACGTAAATCTCTTAACATTGAGGCCACTGACTCCGAATTTCGGTAGTAAATTTTAATAATTTCAACTCATTGTTGGCTCGTATATCTTTCCACCATGAAATGGCAAACCTTACTGAAGAGAAATGTCAAAAGAGCGGCAAGAAATATGACGTCGTTTGCTGTCCCTGTCGCTCTAGTTTTGTGTCCTACGATCTTCAGGCTTCTTAAATTGACCTAAGCAAGCAAAAGTATTTTTTTTAAATTACTGAAAAAATGGCGTTGTTTGTTTATGTTGAAAAATACCGGACCCACACAAGATTTTTGGGAAGGGATATACGTTCTGAATTTTCTTCACGAAGGCTTAAGGTTGAACATGAAAATGCATTTGAAGAGAAAATCTGAGTCCTTTCTTCGAACCACTGTTGACACGTTAAACAACAATCAAATTATTTCCTCAGTTCCCAAACTTAAAACTATTTAAGCAAATCCTATCCTTGCAAAGCCACAAAATCAAAAAGAAAAAATTATTATTATAATGGTTCAAGTTTGGTGGTCCACTAATGACTCAAACCTCAAAGCTCACCCTTGGACAAATTTTGTTACCCGCTCGGTATCAAGTGCTCCATTATGCTGACGGATGCACGAAATAATTTGAAATTTTGCAGACCATAGACAATCACAAAAGGACTTCTCGTGTCCCCCTTTCCAACGGGATGGTCAAACAATGAGTTGCCCAGTCTGCGTTGCAAGCAAATTAACAGAGATTTTTCATTAGCGAAGATTAATATTAAATTTCATCCAGAGCCACGAAAGCAGTCATCCCCAAGTTGATTTCGCTGCGTTTGATATTTACGAAGTGGCAATGCGATGGGGATTTCAGAGAAATTGTTCAAAAAAAAAAAAAAAAAATTAAACTTCATTTATTTATTGCGCAGCGTTGATTTAAGGTTTGTGTTTTTTTTTTTTGTTTTTTTTTATTTTAAATTAATCGGGCTTGGTGCTGTGAAGAGGGGATTGAATGCTGAATCATTTTTGTGATTTGTTTTCAAAAAGTTTATAAATTTATGCTGAGCAGGGTCTAGTGTAAACATTGATCCACTTTGGATTTCACATGAAATACATGCAATGTAAACAAAAAGAAAACATAATAAAACTTTGTTTATGTACGAAGCTAGATGATATTGGTTTATTTTTTTTTAATATACGTACTCGTATTTTCGTATGACATTATAAAACATAAACATTGGAAAAATGTTTAAATTTATTTCTCGATGCACCGAGCTCACTTCAATGCATTAAATCTCTTTGATTAAGGTCCCGATCACATGGCCAGCTTCATCAAATTTCCCTTATGAAGCAGTGCTCCGATGCTTGAATCGGTTCCTTTGACAGCAGCAGCGGATTGGATTTAAGTCGTAACAATAGCTCTTTCGTAACGACAGGAAGACAGCAATCTGTTGCAGCAGGTTATTAATTCTGATGTGAGATATTAAAGAACTGTGGAGTGCAACAAGGACCATACGTTTGGTCGTATTTTTTTCAACGCCTTCTTTATTTAATTCTTAATATTTTTACGCAGTATGATGTGAAATTCTGTTTAAAATATTCATGTTAAAATTCGGGCCACCCTCGGGTGGATAAAGTAACCAATTCCTCCAATAACATTAAAGAGTTCAAAGAAAGTAAGTTCTTGATTGCTTACAACCTGGCAGCCTCCACAAATCAGCAACAGATTTCCCTCTCACAGTACAGCAAGAAAATCGTAATGCATTCTGGAGGTTCGAAAATTCGAGGGGTTGATGTCGACTCTGATCATGTTTTAGAAGTAGCTAGATGTTAAGTCAGGTTGTTCTAGTCTGCATTAGACAGCAAAGAAATGATCCATTGCCTGCCAAAGACGTCAACAATATTTAGTCACTATCTAGTCACAATCACAAGTCTATAATTTTCGAAACAGTATGGCTCACCAACTCCGCCAAGAATTATGAGAGAAGCAAAAAGAAAAAAAATACTTAAAGAGGAGCCCATTGTAAAAGAAGTTGGCGTAGTTTTACAGAACATCGATCACCAGCGGGTTCTGACAGCCTACTTGCTTGAGGGGAGTAGGAAGCGTGCGCCATATCATCTGTCATGTTAACGTAACGAAAGCATGGCAGACGACTGGAATATCAGCTACGATCGTAAGGCTTGTCCATAAAGTCTTCGAACGTACATTTGACGATCAGGGAGAGGGAGGTCAATTTCACCCACAAGTGGGAAGAGATCTCAAACAACTTAGAATACAAAATTGGAGGGAGGGCTTGCCAAGGATAGAGCTGGCTGCAGAGACTTATTTTTCATATTTCTAGACCAATCTATAGCGCCATCGAAGTAAGTTCTTATTATTATAATAAAGAACAGGAATTTGTAGGAGTAAATCGTAAAAGCAATGTTTTTTGGTTTTACCATGCACAATGGCGATAATTTGGCAAATGATGTCATCGCCAATGAGGGGTCTATCCTCCGTGCATTTCAAAGGAAGATCTCCTGGTTATCTTCGGTTCACTGAGAAGTAACAATTCGAACACCAAACATTGTTCTTAAACAATTCCTTCTAAAAGCGGTAAATATTTACACTACTCTGTTCAATAATTTGCAGTGTAATGCCCATTATTCAGCTCATTGTAAGACAGCGGTGGTAGAACCAATTCCTAAACGGAGCAAAGACACATCCAATCCGGCAAACCTCCGGTCGATAAGTCTCCTTCCTAACACCAGTAAAGCATTTGAAATGGTTATCAATAGAGCCCGGACCGAGTGGGTTGAGGACAATTAAATTATCCCGGATAACCAATTCGGATTAAGAGCGGGGCATGGTCGCATACATGCCGCTTCTAAGTTGGCATCGGATATCCAATGGAACAAAATTAAGAATCAATGCACGGGTGCCTTACTGATTGACTTGGAGAAGGCCTTTGACGCTATGTGGTTGCAGGGGCTCTTTTTCAAGTAAGATCAGCTAGACAAAAGCAAACCGCTGTTGTACATAATCTAAGACATGCTCACCAGCAGACAGTTTTTTTTTTGTGAAAAGTGGCAGTGTAACGTCTGCTGGAGCTTTTGAAATTAACAACAGTCTAAAACAGGGTGTTGTTACTTCGCCGATTTTATTTACGATCTTCACAAGCGATCTTGTAGGATCTCTCCCCTACTCAATAGCGAACGCAGATGACTTGATCGTGTACAGGTCAAGTCCGAAGATCGAGATCATCGTAAGTCTTTTGCAATGTGACTTCGAACAGATTCAGGGATATTGCAACACTTTAAAGTTGAAGATCAATTTCCTAAAGTGCGAGACCATTCTGTTGAGGACTCCATTATATAGGGCCTCTAGAAATACTAAAAAGAAGTTGTGAATGCTTCTTATCATTAGACAAAACGGGCAGCCATTGGCGAATGAAAGTGTTTTCAGATACCTTGGGATCTAGCTAGATCAGTATCTATATTTTAACATACATAAAGATGCTGCTTTAGCCCGAGCCAAAGCGGCCTATGCCATGACAAAGAGACTATTTCACACCAGTTTACTCGATGCCAGGGTAAAGCTGATCTTCTACACGGCCCTCATTCGGCCTGTGCTTGCATATGGATGTCCAATATGGTTCAACGTGGGAACAAGATTAATAAAGATTTGGGTTTTCGAGAGACGATCTCTTAGGACTTGTGTCCATTTATATTTTTGGATATATATTATATAATTTAAATATAAAAAAAATGTACAAGTCTTCGAAAGACATTCGTTGGGATTAACTTAGATTGCCCGCATAGGCCTAGTAAGTTAGTTTACAAATAAATAGTTAAGTTAATTTAGCTAGATTCAAGCATTTTTTGTCAAGCAAGTAAATAAATGAATTAATGAATAAAAATAAAAACTAATGAATTGAAAAATTGAAGCCAATGTTTTGTGATAGTTTTACCATGCACCGATTTCCTCCCAGCGCGCCGTCATAGAGGCTTTTGCGACAATTAAAAACGGACGAAACGAGTAAGCTTTACCGTAGGACATGGGTTCAAAACTCCTAACTCGAAAGTGGAAATATATGCTCGACAAAGCTTCGATCCTTGATCCTGCCGAACGATTAGTGGAAAGGCAGAGCCGTTTTTGAGCAATTTCAAGAGAAAAATGCTTCGTCGAGTAATTGGTTCCGTATGCGATGAGGGCGAATGGAGGAGAAGATCTAACCGCCAAAAGCTATGAGCTGTTTCAAGATTTGCATGTAGTCCACAAAGCCAACAAAAAACGACGACGACACTGGCTCGGCCACGTTGAGCGAATGGACAATAATGATACAGCAAAGAGGATCTTCGATTCACAGCCCCTTAATTCGAGACGACCATTTAGACCGAAAGCCTCCGTTTTAAGAACCAAGGAATTGCGAAAGCGGTTTTTCTTCACTAAAACACTATTTGGCTTGAGTGCTGGTAAATGTACGGAAGAGGTGCTTTTGAATGTTTGCTGCGATAATTACAAAAGTCTTAATCTAAGAAAGTTCCTCACGGCGCTTTGCATATGTATAACTGAGGTTTTTGACGCCGTGAACCATGTTTTATTATTGATGAAACTAGAAAAAGCTCGCTTAAAAAACATTGTGCTTAATTGGGAAGAGGTTAGGGAGCTTGCTCATTGATTGGTGTTCCCCAGGGTTCAATACTCTGTCCCATTTTATTTATTATTTTTATCTAATTCATATTTGATTTCAACCTGAATGGTAAGATCAATAAATATAAGGCGATTCTTGATACTTCAAGAATCGGAAGAGTTTTAAATAAAAGGTGCTGCTAGTATATTTTCAACAATTATTATAACTGTACTTTGTAAATTGTGTAATAATTTATTATTTTTACCGCAGAAAATACATTGCACGATTTTCTAAGGACACCTAGTGGTGTAAAAGCTATTAAAAATTTGATTAAGGGTTAGATACTCATAAACGGAGAGATGTACAGTATATTTTGATGTGATTAGTGCACGTAAGAGTTGAAAAGAGAAAAGTTATGTTCAAATTTTTTGCAGAAAAATTCATTTCAGGTTATTTCAGGAAGTCTTACTGGGAGAAGGTTGCAACAAATCGGGTAGTGGTTCGGAGTGTATTGATATGACCAGCATATGGTTATAGTTGAAAAAAGAAAAGTTTTATTTAAAATTTAATTGTAAGTACAAAAATGTTTAGTAAAACAATGCATTTCAAAATATTAAAAGACGTCTGGCTGGGTACAGGCTGAAAACAAAACGTCTTGGGCATATATATTTAAAAACAGTGTGCGATTCTCTATCGACCTCCAAGATAAAAATCCGAAAAAAATACTGTTTTTGAATGCCCCGACAGCGAAATTATTGACCGTGCTTATATTAATGCTTAAAACATTCTGCTTTAAGAAGTAATTGACGGAGCGGTCTAAGCCGTCGAAACTATTAAATTGTTTCTATTTCAATCCTCGGTGTGCTGCTTTGAAGTTCTTTTTTTTATTTTTGTTTTGTTTTTTTTTTTAATCGATCGCGATCCGAAAGCATCCGATGTAATACGGGTCCGAGTTGGGGAAATTAATTGCGGATCGTTAGTCGGGATAGTAAGCGAAAAGGTGTATCATAGTATAAGATAAAACTGTAATTAGAATAAAGTTAGTTTTAAGTTTAAAATTAAAAATTGTATCAACTTTAAAACGGTGTGTTTATCTTATCAGTAGTTACGTCGCATAGAGCATACATTTTTGCGAATCTCACCGATAAATCGCGATTATTTTGGTGCGTCCATTTTACCATTTTTACCCATGGCTATTCTTTGCTGTTGGCCGGAAACCTTCCGTAGGACGTCGCGGTGCGAGGGTGGAGTGAACGACGGTAACAACATATACACATATCTGCCCTCCCAAAATTTGCTGAATTATCCCTCTAAACATAAATACGAGAACTTGGTTTGGACTTAAATAAAAGGACAAAAAAAATGGTTCGTACAAATAGTACCTTTCAATAGTCTTGGTATCAGGAGAGTTAACATTAGTTTCGCTTTTCTAGGAATGAATGTGTGGTCCAACCATAAACCTTGCCAATTGAACATGGGTTATCAATAAAATTTTATGATTTATAACTAGGTACGGGCTTCTGGCAGTATCCACCCACTCTTAAGGCGTTTATAAGAGTTTAAAATCAGAAAATAATGAAATTATCTGCGTTGGAACATTCTTCGGTTTTCTCAACCTTTTCAAGGGACAAAGTTAAAAATCTTTATCGTACATATGAATTGAACAGGACCGATCATTGTGACGATCTGCTTTGAACTGGAATACTTTTCTCAAGCAATATTACATTGTTGTCACACACTCAAATATGAAAAAATGTGCTTCGTTGCGATAGTTGAAAGTTTCAGCTGCATTCTTATCAAATTTACTGCCCAATTTATTGTGTCGAAGGCTTTGAGAAATTAGGTTGGTTTCTATCTACACCATATGAACTTGTGAGTATAAAATTTAACATATGCGTGATATGTGGGAGAACATAAGCGGGGGAGTAGTAGCTTAAAAAATAAAGGGTGAATGTTGACGAAGCCTACAGACTTGCCTTATTTCATTATACCTCTTCAAATACCTTGGTGAAGCAAAATTAAGTCCAGGTTACCATCTCACTATTAAGCCGTTCGCAGTATATGTAATTGTGTTACATCTAGTTTTTCCATTTCATGTTCAATCTGACGAAGCAGTTTGGACGCCACGCGATCCTTCTGATAAAAGTCAGAATGTCTTTAGCGTTGGACTGTCTTATATCTTTTTGTGGAAGATACGCCTTCTTAACCAAATAAGAGCTGGGCATTCACAAAAAATGTGTGCATCCGTTTCGTCATCTTCCAAACAAATTTGGCATTCGGTGGTTGTGCTGAGCCCTAGTTTGGTAAGATGTGATCTCAAGCGGCAGTAACCTGAGAGGAAGCTGAAAAGCTTTATAATATTCTCCTTGCTGAGTTTTAGGATTTCTCTGTAAGAGAAGGGATTGATTAGTAATTTAGATTGTCTGTGTCCCGGTAGATTTCTCCAGTGGGCAATGCGGACCCACTTATTAGTAAGACCTTTGGCCATCGTCCAGCTTATGTCATAGAGAGGTTCCGGACAAGTTATCGCGGTTTTAGAACCAGCCCTGGCTAATTCGTTCGCAATTTCATTGCCTGCGATTCCATGATGACCCAGAACCTATTCTAACCTAACTTTGTTACGTCGGGCAAGAGATTGTGAGGCGTCGTTGCAGCTTTTGACGCATTTTGATTCCAATTGATTGGATGACAGTGCCTTAAGCGCTGCTATTAGAATACTGGCCCCTTTATGGCATTTTGCAAGGTATACTTTGGCACAGAATTCGATGGCTTGTAGTTCAGCCTGGAAAAGACTGGATGTTTTCCCATGGATATGGAGATTGGGTGTTGGGTCCATAGACACTGGCACCTACTCCATTTGCAATTTTTGAGCCATCAGTATACCAGATTAAGTTTCTGGAGTCGGAGGCAGTTGAGTTGCACGACTACTGATCATGGTTACTTGTTTCATCTTACTCACTTGTAAAAATATTCCTGCGAAGCGTTGCAGCGAAACCTCATTTTGTGTGTTATTGAAATATTTCTTTCGATGTTTGGACATACATTTTATTGCCGATTTCGATGGGAGTAGTCTTTAATATGACGATTCTCGGATAATTATCGAAGGCACGCAAGATGTAGAGCCATGGAAATATTTCAAACGTTATCTCTCGGAGACTGAGATATGAATAATCACCCTCTAACTACCCACCTATAGACCATGTTTCCAAAAAGTAATTCATCTTCTGAAATATATTTGTGATAAAACAAATTATACCATTTTGGGTTCCAGAATTGATTATAAAAGCTTACAATAAATATTGGATCATTACTCACCAACCACGACATATGCCGTGCCTGATTGTTGTATTTTTTCTCCAAACTAAGAGTCCACTAACCATTCCGCAATCACTATAATTAATCGGACTGAAAATAATATTTTCAAAAAACATCCCCAACTAATTAATTCTTGAAATCTTGTTACACTTATAATCCCAGAATGCCACCAACCATTGGATGTGTTCAATTGTCGTAAAACCCACACAAATCTTACTGGGTAATCGTACACTGGTAATTCCTCACGTTTACTCAACTTTAACAAGTTAATATCCTATTTCACCTCTTTCACAGTAAATTATCCGAACTGCAGTTCCGTCCACCACTTATCCAGTCTCCACAAGTAATAAAGGATACTAAAAGGAGTTTTTCAAAAAAAAAATAAAATAAAAGACTTCTACTCACTAGACGGCCTTTATAAGAGCTACCCTTGCACACTGGCCGCGCCACCATCCTTCGAGTACTTTGCGAAGACGCATTACGCTGCGAGAAGTTAAGATGTTCATAAATTTTCACCCGAAGTCCAGCGCTCGGACGCAGGACACTGGGGAAAAATTGAAACCGGTTAGGCGATTTATGTATTTTATACGTCGCTGGCGGCGTTGTCGGTGGATTAAGACTCGGGATGTGAAGGACGCTTATGAGTAGAAGGAAGGCATTAAACAGAGCGTATGACTAATAGGGCCGTTAGTCAGTTTTGTGTCCCTAGTAATCGCAACTAAAAGAGCATTTAGTTTGAAGCGTCTTAAGGACTTTTAGGTCCGTTGTTGTTCTTGCTTCCAGTACCCCGAAACAACAAGTAATCCATCATAGTTTGAACTTTGAACTTTGTTTTGCACTCTCCTAACCGGGTTCGATTGTGAGCCATCAAAACTTGAAAAGAGTTTCGCCGATATCCGGGATGTACTTAGCAGCAATCTGGAACATAATTTTCGTTTGGCTTAACTTTCCTGCAGTTCCGTGAACTTACGCCGAAAACGAGAGCAATTTGGCGGTTGTAAGTCGTTTGCAGGTGAAGAGAGATTGAATTACAGGTGAAAGAGTTTTAATTAGTCAGCGTCAGTTCTTTGAAAGATTTTGTGATTCTTCGAATAGAGCTTTCTTTATTGCGTCGGTGAACTTTGCGGAACACATAACGTGCGCTAAAAGACAAAGTTCGCGATAAAAAAGAACTTAAAGGAACTTGATCAAATCTTAAACGGAAGAAAACGAATGCAAAATCTTCTGACAATGAAAACTAGTGATTCTGGAGAAACAGGCCGCGTATCCAAATTGCTTCACGCATAAACCGAAAAAGTTCTAAGATTTGAATCACGTGTTCATTTAAGAAACACATGCCTTATTGATGATCGCATCAATTTGGATGAGAAGGCAAACAGGATTTATATCCTCAGGACATTATTAAACCACAGTTTCTGCTGACTGTTGTGGGCACACATCTTTAAAGTAGAGCTTAGGACACCTGTGCATTTCTCCATCCATCAAACGGTGAAAAGGAAACCCTACTACTAAGGCTCCGCTGTCCTACCGAACATCTGTGTCATTGTAGCTTTAGGTGGGGTCATTTTGACGAAAATTTTGTTCAAAAAATTATCTTTTCAGGTGAGGCACATTTCCTTCTCGCCGGGTGATGATTTACTAAATGGCAAAATAGTGACATAATTCCCCATTTACAATTAGACGACAATAGAAGAAATTTAAACGTCGAAAAACATGATAACCAATTTCTTACGGCCAGATTTTTTTGAAAATTTAGACTTGGGCGAGCTATTGTTCCAGCTGGATGGGGCTAAGTCCCACACAAGCCTCATTAATCATGTAAAGAGTTATTTTGGTGAAACTGTTAAAACAAGTTTGGTTCTCTTCTTGTACTGGTTACTGTGTCGGCTTATGATACTGGAGTTCCAAGTTCATGTCCACCAAATAATCCTTTGTGCGATGTCATAAGATATACTATGAAGTCTTAATACTGATAGCAGTTCGATGAAGCACTCATCCAAAGGAATACCGACTCTATGCCTTCGTTAACAAGAGTGGAGGGGGTATGAAGCAGAGCCCAAAGAGAACCACGAACATAAGAAACGCTGTATAGTGCTTTTTACACAACGATAGGCCTTAACAAAAAGCAGATCACAGTTGTCTGCCTTCTTGGCATAGAACTGGCGTTCGGTTCAGCGTAGATCAATGGATTGGTATACAAACTAATGAGACTGAACTTTCCCCATACTACAATTAAAATCATACACAGTTTCCTTACGGGTCCTAGTTTCTACGTTCGTGTAGGAACATCTACTTTAGCGGTCTTTAAAACTCATGCAGGTGTAGCGCAAGCTAAAAAAGCTTAGGATGTAAACTGCTTCAGGACCGCCTCATACAATGGTTCAGCCACCAAGTGCAAGAACTTTGCCTTGACCATGCCCGATAACTCGATCATTCGACAAAAACAAAAAGTTAAATGTCTAGGAATTCACTTCGAAGAAAGATTCAGGTTCAATTCCCATGCAACAGCCACTCTAAAAAAGGCCAACCATGCGCAATCCCTAACCCTCCCACTGATGAGAATAAGGAAAGGTTTAGATACAAGAACGAAACTCTTGCTATACAAGCAACTAGTCCGTCCCATTGTGACAGATTGTTTCCCAATATGGTTCACGATAAGTCCAAGCCTAATGAAGAAAACTCAAATCTTCGTTACTGCACAGGTCTGCACCGAAATCCAGAAACCCGTCACTTCTATAGTAATGAAATACTATACGGCACGGCAAACATGCCACCCATAGAAAAGTATCTATGCGCAACGTCCTCAAAGATGTTACGCAAAATCGCTCCCCACCCCAACAATATTTCTAATATGATTACAGGTAGCCCATATAGTGAAGATCGCTATCTCAATGTCGCTTCCATGATGGACCAGGCATATAGAATAGCTCATCAAGAAGGATTCATAGACAACTTCGACAAGAGTAAGCAGGATAACCCCAACTATGACCGGGTCTGACACTAAGAAACTAGAAGCATTCTCGCCATCTTCAACAGCATAATAATTTTCATCATCATCATCATAGACCGTCGGCACTACTCACTCACGGCGTTAAATTAAGACAGTATATTTATGTATAAAAAAAAAAAAATTTAATTTTAAGAAAAAATGTAATTATGCTTGAAATCGCAGAAATGTATTTATGCTAGATATAAGTAAAAATTATTGAAAAATTGTACATCAAAAATATATGTGAGCAATAAAGATTAAATTGTAAAAATAAAATGCTTCCTATCCACGTTAAATCTTATGAATTTAAGTGTCTGTCATTTTTTACTGTCGCTTTTTCGTTCCATTGATTTCCAAATCACAACGATGCGAAAGAAATTTTCACCTCAAAAGATACTTAAAATTATATGAATGACGGTGGCACTTTTACAAATAAATCGCAAGCCTCCCATATTCGTAAAAAAAAGGGAAGATAGGTCTCTAAAATATTGTTTAACAAATACATCAGCTTGATTTTTATTTAGCTGTAAAACGGCTTTTGCGCTACGTGAACTATCAAACGCGATCAATACGACGCGGCTTTCTACTCGCTTTTACGCCGAAGTCAAAACACATACACGGTTGTGACACGTTTGTTTTGTAGAAAAGGAAATTGAAATTCGCTATGACACCACTTTTTACTGAAATCGTAACATGCTGTTTTAACTGAAAGAGATCCTTAATTGCTTTCTATATAAACTTTGCAGAACTCAAAAAGGTCTCTTAAAGAGTCCGCAACGACATGTCAGTTTTCTTTTGACAAAAATGGACTTTTCTCAACAAGGCTGGTTGTTAACATATGAAAAAATTATTTCTAATTTATTAAAATAATTTACTAATTTTTAAATGTTTAGTGTATAAAGAAAATTAAATATTGGGTTGACCACCAAGTAATTGTGGATTTCACTCATAGATGGCTTTAGTTGAATTTTTAATTTTGCTGATGTAATCGAAATGTTAAACACAATTTGTTATTTGATAGTTGGTACTTCAACTGTCAATCAGTAAAATTTTTTGATCCGTTGTGTAGTTTTTGTTTGGTGTCTGTTGAAAAATGGAGAATCAAAACGAACATTTGTTTTTTTGTTTTTTTATTTCCGGAAAGGAAAAAACGCTTCCCAAGCTCACAAAAAGTTATGTGCTGTTTATGGTGACGAAGCTTTAAAAGAACGGCAGTGTCAACTTTGGTTTGCCAAATTTTGCTATGCTATGTGCGAAAACTCGAAATCATTTGAAACAACGCATTAACATCTGCGATTTGTTAAAGAAACGTAATGAAAATGATCCATTTTTAAAACGATTGATATCTGGTGATGAAAAATGGGTTGTTTACAACAATATTAGTCGGAAAAGATCGTGGAGCAAGCCAGGTGAACCAGCTCAAACAACATTAAAAGCTGATGTTCATCAATAGAAGGTTATGTTATCAGTTTGGTGGGATTACAAACGAATTGTCTACTTTGAACTTTCACCACCCAACCGAACGATCAATTCAGATGTCTACGTTGAACAACTCACAAAATTGAACAATGCAGTTGAAAAAAAACGGCCCGTATTGACAAATCGAAAAGGTGTTGTACTCCATTATGACAATGCAAGGCCACACACATCTTTGGTCGTTCGGTCAAAATTATTGGAGCTTAGTTGGAATGTTTTGCCACATACACCATATAAGCCTCACCTTGCACCATCTGATTACTATTTATTTCGATCTTTGCAAAACCCCTTGAATGGTAAAAATTTCAATAATAATGATGTGATGTCAAATCGTACCTGGTTCAGTTTCAGAAGTTCAGTTCAGAAGTTTTATGAACGTAGAATTATGATGCTGCCTGAAAGATGCCAAAAGGTCATTGCTCATAATGGGCAACACATTACAGAATAAAGTTATTTCGTTCCATGAACAAATTGTCCTTTATTTTTCTAAAAAAGTCCGCAATTACTTTGTTGCCAACCTGATATAATTTAAAAAAAAATTGATGTACGCTTAAAACATAAAATAAAAGTTAATTTTTTTCAGCAAAAACAAGTCACCTAAGTGTTTTTAATATACAAAAATATTAACTTAAATCGAAAGCCAGATTATTAATAAAGGGTCAAAATATATAAAAAATAATCTTTTGGATCAAATAAGCAATATACACTAGATATATGTATAAGAGTTGCATTTGATATTCCAATTAACATTGCAATTGATTAATTAACACTCCATTTTTTTTTTTATGTAAAATTAATATCGAAATAATTAAAATTATCACAAGTGATGCTGTCGGCAGAGGCTCTCGGATTAAGTTTTAGTGAATTATCTGCTGAAAGTGAACAGATAAAACCATTAATCTCACAAATGCATCACTTTTATTAAATACCTGATAAATCAACACCGAAATTATTTTTTTTTTTCAGCTAATTAGTTGTTGTTTTAATTTTCCCATTATTTTTTATTTATTTTTTTTTTATTTCAACCACGGATGGAATTTTTAAATCATTTGCATAATTAACTCGTAATCCTGTTTTGTATATTTGTATGAGTATGTGTTCTGCTTGTAGTGGAATCCATTCGATGAGTGAGAATGAATGAAAATATAAATAAAATAAATTAAGGAACAGCTGAAACGTAGGTTCTTTGTAGGCACTGGAGTTTCTGGATTCATGGCCTCCAATTTTCTTTTTTTTATTTCATTAATTGGGTAATGATTCCATGAAAATAACGGTGTTTATTTTATTCCCCTAATTTAATTCCATTGTGCAACTGTGTACGAGTTCATTTTTTTTAAATGAATCGAATTTGTGCAGGCATGATATGGTAAGGTAAGTTGTGAGTTGTGATCGTTCCGAAATGGAGATTTTGGAGAGCTCGTTCCTTGTGAGAACACCGATACGACAAAGGTTCAACGGGGCATGATTGTATGCATGCCGCGTCTAAGCTGGTATCGGATATCAAATGGAACAAAGGAAAGAGACAATGCACGGTGTCTTGCTGATTGACTTAGAGAAGGCCTTTGATACTGTATGGTTGCAGGGGCTCTTTGTCAAGCTCGACCAGATCGGCATAAGCAAACCGATGCTGTACATTATCTTAGATATGCTCACTAGCAGACAGTTTATTGTGAAAAATTGCAGTGTGACGTCTGCTGGAACTTTTGAAATTTACAACGGTCTACAACAGGGTGTAGTTAAATTGCCGATTTTATTCACTATTTTCACAAGCGTGCTTGTAGGCTCTCTTTATTAAGCTAAATCATGCGCAGATCGCGTACACATCAGGCCAAAAGATTGAGGGAATTGTAGGTCTTATACAGCGTGTCTTCAATAGGATTAAGCGATATTGCGACGAATGGAAGTTGAAGATCAACTTCCAAAAGTGCAAATCAATTTTGTTAAAAACGCCGTTGTCTGAGGCCTCTTGGGATACCGGAAAGAATTGGCGAAAGTTCTCTTTCGTCTTGGGGCTTGTCTCCATTTATTTAGATCACCAGAGTCTAAGCACAAAAAATTCTATCTAATGTCCTGTACAACGGTGAAACCTTAATCAAGTGGATAACTTTCTCATTAAACTCATTCGGAGACACTTTGCAAGAGCAATACCTCGAGCCTAACTGCTACTTTAACTTCATGTACCACGAAGCAGTGCGCCTAATCCGCTTTCCCCTACCAGAGGATTTATTCTATTTTAACATTAACGGCCAGATTCAGGACAGAAATGCGGTTCCATTAATATTCCATGTTACCCGAGAGAGTATGAACAGGTGACATGCCTACAATGGAGATGTCGCTCGCAGCCCAGAGGAGAATCTCCGGCCTAAATTTTTGGATATTATGTAAATTTTTCCAGCCCTTCCATGGGAACGCGGATTAAGAAATAGAGAAAGGGGCAAATCAAAATTGGAAAATGATAAAATATTATTTATGAAAATTAAAAAGCGATTCGAAGCTAGAACGGAACCCTGGGGCACACCAGCATTTATGTGTTGAATTACAGACTTGAAAGCAACCAACACAACTTGAGGTAGTTTCTAGTAGTAGTTCGTCATCGCACGCATTTTCGGCAAAAGAGCATGACGCTTAACTCAATTGCCCAAGAAACATCAAGCGCAACTATCATACTCTCTCCAAAAGCATGCAGATCCCATTTAATGTGGTTAGAATGGGTCAATTTTTGGTGGTTGAAGAAGATTCCTATTTTCTTAGGGACGGGTTGGATGAATGCTGTTCTACATCTACAGGCGAAGAGAACAGAAGAAAAGGACAGATGAAAAAGATAACACAACTTTTTTGCCAACTTGGAAGAATACCTCGTCAAAAGAATGGGAGAATACCATCTGGAAAAGATTACTTGTGAATGTCGAGATCTTTGAATACTATTGCTTTTTCGGATGCGAGAGTAGATCCGTCCAATAGAGTATTTGACGCACTCGAGCACAGGGTGACACAAATTATGATCTGGGAGTGATGAGCTGCTTTGCTTTGTCCACACAGATGACAGCTAAGATGTCATTGTAAATAAGAATTCGGATGGAGAATGAAACTCTATTTTTTTACATTTTCTACTGACGACAAACAATTTTTGCTACCCTTGGAACATTTCAATTTTTGTTCATTTAAAAATTTATCACAACAAATTTTAGCCTTGTATTCATTTCTTGCTTATTTGTACTTTTTTCGGGTTACTTCAGATCGGTTGTCTTAAACACTTTAAAAACTCAACTCTCTCAGTCTGAAAGCCTCTTAACAGCTCAATTCGTACCTCGAGTTTGCCTTTGGCTTGCCCTGAAAGTAATTCGTATCAAGGAGAACACAGAAGAAAGTCGGCATATCGGCGTCGGCTTCTTCGTTGCCAGTTGCTAGATCGTTGAAAGCTGATCGTTGAACAAGAAGAGCCCATATGGGCTCATTAAAAAGCTAGGCTAATTGCTTACCCCAGTGAAGTACTCAACATACGATCCTTTGGATGGAAATATTGAAGATGTTTTTAAATTTTTTAAATTTGAAATTTTTGAAATTGTTTTCAGCTGTTTTATTGTTGACATAAAGATTTAAAGTCTTTAAAGGCTTAAAGAAACGCGGTTCAAACACTTTTCAAAATGTTTTTTAATAAAAATACGTTTGTTGGAGATTGTGACGACAAAATATGCAAATATCCTGAATCAAAGGCGCCATACAAGTTTTCTGAGTAGAAGTTATGATAGGCCAGCCTTATGAAGCCTCATATAACCGTATGTATCAAATGACTGGCATTGTATGTGCAGACCAATTTGCACTGATATCATTACTGTAGCGTTAAGTTCTCAATAATTTATCGAAAAAGGACAAGAAATTCTTCTCACTCGTCATATTTTAATTCAATCGTGAAGGAATAAAGAAAGTGACCGCCATTGCAGTATCAATTGCTTGGCAGAATAATATTTTCTCTCCCTATTATCTGCCTACATTAAGGGACGAGACCACTTTGTTCGTGGCCAGCCCTCATACGAAATCAAACTAATGATGTAGGTCGAAGTCAAAAAGGCCAGAGGCGACCGACTGCCTTGCTGATCTGAACAAAAATGATGGGCACCATGCTCATTGAAATCCTTATAAATCCGATATCATTACAGTCAATGGAAATCCGTTAATATTACTCCAAGAGGCCATGGACTTAGCGTACAGCGATACACCATAAGCCTGGTGCCACAGGACATAGAAATTTTTGTTAAGGTTTATAAAATGCCAGAGAAAACATTTGAAAAACGAGATTCTATTACGATTGAATGGAGAAAATGAATTGGCAATGGCCATGGTCCGTGGGCCATGGAGCGAGTACCCTCACAGATTTGAATAGGATTTCGGGAAACAATTATATATTGCAATTCGGTAATAGCATTAAATACAAAGACGAGAGTGGAAGCGGTTTCGGTTTTTATTTCGGTGGAAATGCATGGCAAATTGGATTAACTTTGATGATGATTGATGGCGAGAATCGGCGGAAGGAGTTTAGAATGAGATTACTTACCGACGGCCATTCGCTTTTGAGTAACTTTGCGTTGTTAAATTAAATTCATTATTAACAAGTAGGACTCAGATGTTTATTTCTTGTGCTAAGGGGTGGAACTTTGTATTCAAAGAGCAAACTTGACTACTTAATGCATGTGAGGCCATCGATCCTTTGACGGTCTGAGTCTGAGCTAAAGTTGCTTATCCCGGGCACGCTGCTTCCAATTTTGTTTGAACAAACTTCCTGGCATCCACGATTGCTTGATTTTTGAAATAGCGACACGCTCTTTCCTTTTCTCGACAACTAGGTGGGTGGAATTCGAAGACACTCTTAACGCTAGAATAGTTGTCCTTTCACTCTTTGTAGCCGCACCATCCACGAGAGTTCTTATCATAGTTATTTGACCGACCCGAGGGACCATCCAGTATCAACTGTGCGTCTTTGTCTGATCTTCGAAAACCAATGATCCAATATTGCATATGTATTGCATATGCGAACTGCCAATCGCCGACTTGCGTTGCAAGAAGGGTTCAGATATTCACAGGATCTATGTATAAGCGATGTTAATCAGGAATGTGTCTTTAAAATTTTAGCTTGACGTGTCATTGCCTTTCTGGCAAATGGGACGGATGTTGGAGCTAGCCTCCCGTCCTCCAAAACCTTTTAAAAACATTTCGTACTAATTTTCAATTCCTATACTCTTCGATATTCTTGAGCGGGAAAATTGTTTGTGTGAATGCATTTCGAAGTATGTTTTTCTCTGCTCATCGTGAACAAGCTATGAAATGAAAAAGTCCTTTCTTTCGAAAGAAACTAGTGACAATTTTTGTGCAGAATAACTTCGTCTAAGATTTTTGAGCAACTTCAGTTTCAATAGACAATAGTCACTCATGTTTTAACTACACCGACGCGACGCAGTGGACGCTTTTCGGTCCAAATTCATCACGATGACCACTTCCATTTTCCAGCAATAGTTTAATTAAGCAATAGCAACAAAGCATTTGAAACGTCAAAAGCATTCGACTGCAATGCAAAACTTTAGACGTTTACGAACAATAATTTGGCATAAAGCCGTTTGCTTTTTTTTTTCTAAAAAATTATTCCGAATCTAACCCTTATGATCTTGTTGGATAATTGCAAAAAAATATATTAAAATTAATATAAAATTGTTTAAAAAAACAAAATATGTAACAGTTCCTTGTCAGTATGAAATATCATCGTCGTATTCCCGAAACTTTTTATACCTTCTTCACAATGAAAAGAGAAACTCTTCAGGTAACAATAACTTATAAATGATTGGTTTTATTACCCCTTTTATAATAGAATAAAAGTGCGCACTTGGGAGTTTTCCATTCAATTCATTGCCTATTTAAGTAACAACTTCTAAAAACACTGGAAGCTGTCAATGGACTGTCTCCTCTTAATATGTTCATTAGGAAAATAGCCGCCAGAAATGCCCTTAAGATGCAACTGGCAATGAGATACAAGCCTGGTGACCGAACGGGATCAATTTCATCACGGATCAAGACATCTTCTGCTCGACCACAGATTTTATGAAGGCAACATATATACATAGATGCTTTGGGCGTCTCGTTGAGGTAGAAATTCCTAACCGTGATCAATAGTCGAGCAACACAACCGTCCCCGATTCCAAAAACTTAATCTGGTATACTGATGGCTAAAAAATGACAAATGGAGTAGGTGCCGGTGTCTATGGACCAAAAACTAAAATCTCCATACCCTTGGGAAAACATCCAAGTGTTTTCCGGGTTGAACTACTAGCCATCGAATCCAAATCCATAAAAAAACTTTGCAAAAGGCCATAAAGAGGCCAGAATTCTAATACTTCTGTGTCCAAAAAATAAGGTGACATATGAATTTAAACTGCGCGCGTCGAAGGATTTGGAAATTTTTCTTTCTTTTTAGGTTGGTAGTACTGTCAGTGACATCTATGTGAAATTTCATGTCAAAATATATTCATAGTGCTGAGATACGCGTCGTTTTGTGAGCTGCTAAAAGTGAGTTTTTCGTTTTTTGCGATGTCGAAATTTATTGAGCAAAGAATTTGCATTAAATTTTGTTTGCGGAATCAATTTTCTGCTGCGGATACGTTGAGGATGGTGCAGAAAGCCTTTGATGATGAGGCTATGTCTAAAAAAAATGTTTAAAAGTGGTATAGTGATTTCCAAGCCGGCCGTGAACGTGTCGAAGACGAAGAGCGTTCTGGGCGACCATCAACCTCAACCGATGAAGCTCACGTCCAACAAATCAAAGATTTGGTGTTGAAAAACCATCGATTAACGATTAGAGACCTTGCTGATGAAGTTGGCTTATCGAAAGGCTCAGTGAATACCATTTTGAAGGATGCTTTGGTCCTCAAGCGCGTCAAATCTCGCCTGGTACCAAAAACATTGAATTTTTTGGAAAAAAGGCGTCGCGTTGAAGTGTGTGAAACAATGCTTTCCTACTTCCAGGATGTCATGAAACGCATTATAACTGGCGATGAGACTTGGATTTATGCTTACGACCGCGAAACAACCGATCAATCGAGCAAATATCGTGCCAAAGGAGAGCCGAGACCAAAAAAACCACGCCAAAATCGCTCAAAAATCAAGGTCATGTTGACTGCTTTCTTCGATTATCGTGGTGTTGTGCTTTATGAATTCCTTCCAACCGGCCAAACAGTCAACAAGGAATATTATTTGAACGTTATGCGTCATTTGCGTAACGCTATCCACCTAAAAAGGCCGGAATTGCGGAAAGACAATTCTTGGTTTTTACACCTCGATAATGCACCATCCCATACCGCACTCGTAATTCGTGATCATTTCGCCAAAAACTCAACCCACATCGTTCCGCAACCACCGTATTCACCTGATCTGGCGCCGTGTGACTTCTGGCTGTTCAACAAGCCAGACACCGTTTTGATACGATAGAGGAGATTCAAGCCGCAGCGAAGACGGAACTGAAGGCCATCCCGGAAAGTGACTACAACCAGTGTTTCAAAGATTGGAAAATCCGTTGGCATAAGTGCATTGCATCGGGAGGGGATTACTTTGAAGGGGATGAAATTGACTCGGAAGAATAAATAAAGAATTTTCAAAATAAATACAATGTCACCTTATTTTTTGGACACAGTAGTATATTCAGACAGCCATGCAGCGCTCAAGGCATTGTCATCTTGCTGCAGCTGCAACGACGACTTACTATCTATTGCTAGACGTAACAATGTTAGGTTAGGATGGGTTCCAGGTCATCATGGAATCGCAGGCAATAAAATTGTGGACGAACTAGCCAGGCCTGGTTCTAAAACCGTGTTCACTGGTCCAGAACAATTCTGCGGCGTAAGCTGGACTACGACCACAGGTCTGACCGATAAGTGGGAAAGCAAGCTACGAATTGCCCACTGGAGAAATCTACCGGGACTCAAATTACCAAGCAATCCTTTCTCTAACAGAGAAATCCTTAAACTCAACAAGGAGAACATTAGAAAGCTCGTGAGCTTCCTCTCAGGCCATTGCCGCTTGAAATCACATCTAACCAAAGTAGGGATCCATACAACCACCGATGCCGACTCTGTTTGGAAGACGACTAAACGGCTGTAGACATTCTTTGTGGATGTCCAGCTCAAATTTGGTTAAGAAGATCAAAAGAGATAAGCTCCCAATAAAACATTAGACAATCCAATGCTGAAGACATTCTGACTTTCATTAGCCTTAACAGACTCCCCAAGATACATAAGGTCTATTCTTTCAGACCTACTTCTTGCTATAAAATTGAGTTGCGTTTTAAATTCAATGCCCACTCTAAGGCTTTACATTTGGGTGCCATTTAAAAAGAAAACGTTTTTACACTTTTCTTTTAACACTAATCATAGTAGTTCACATTCTCTGAAAATTGCGAGTGACGTACGGTAGACGTACGGACATCACATGCTTAATACTAATGTTCCGTTGGCACCATTGGGGTACGGAACCCTATAAAATGATTTTAGTGCTTACGCCAATGCATTTTAGAACAGTTAGCTATATTGTAATGGGTCTTTCATTAAACGCTTCCTATTTTAATCTACAAAATTATTAGTTAAATAAAGCGATGATTCTTGATTTTCCTTTATTTGGTTATAAATATTTGTTCTTAGCTCGAACACGTCTCTTCAAGAAGTGACAGCAAAAAAATATAATATCTCCTGAAGTCAGCCACAGTGCATACTTTGTGACAGTCCTTCTTAAGCCTTTCCATAGAACATAAACAGAACGCAGATGGCGCTCGTTAAATGAGTGTGTTTAGAATAAAACATATAGTATAAGAAATCAAAGCTTACACTATCTTTAAATTTAAATGAAACAAAGTATGTGTGAGATATCATCGACATTTTCTATTCGTTTGAAGGGCTTGTCGATGCCATTATGTGTGTTTTATCGGGTTTTCCAATAGTGACTTGACAACTTTGAATTTAATTTGTGAACGCACCCTTTCACTAATTATCGAACTGTCATCGTCAATGTTTTCAGTAAACTCAACATTTTTATTATAGTAAAGAATACGAAAGAGGAACGTCTGCAAATTATAAAAATGTTCGCGTCGGTGGCCGCGTTAACTCCAATTTTTTTTTATTTCTAATCTTCAGTGTCGAAGCTCGTTTTTGGTTTACTGGGTTCTTCAGAATGCAATATATGCGTAATCTGCCGGGTCAAAATCCACATATGCTTCATGAATCAGCACCACATCCACAAAAAAATATCTGTCTGGTGCGGTTTGCATACCGGTGGCGTTATTAGGACATATTTTTTCATCGACGATAACGATTGTCATGTAATTGTGAATAACCAGAGTTATCATGCCATGATTACCATTTTTTTTGGCAAGAATTGGAAAACATGTGGTTTTAACAGGATGGTGCCACATTTATTTAAGAGTAAGTTTGATGAGCGTGTTATGTCAAGAAAAGGGCCAGTAGACCGGCATCCTCGTTCGTGCGATTTAACGCCCCTAGATTATTTTATTTGGGGCTACGTTAAGTCATTAGATTATGCCAACAAGCCGACGATATTGGAAGGGCTCGGAGCCAACATTGAATGGGAAAGCGGCCGTTGCGGCCGAAATGTGTGGCCGAGTCAGCGAAAATTGGATTCAACGAATCGATCGCGGAAAACATTACCGCGGTGGCCAAACGAAGTCGAGTTCCATTCATAAATGTTTTGATTGTACTTCAAGCCGATAATACAGTTTTTGAAATATCTTGAAAGATTTTAGTTTAATGAAAAAAAAAGTTGTTATTACATCGTTCGAATGTCCGCCGCGGCTTCTCTGGGTGGCTCACAACACAAATGTCCAATTTTCCATGACTCTGGCCTATAAATCAGGCTAAGTTTGACCGATGGCGTGGGTTATGCTAGCTTTGAGGGCCATTCCGGTTTGTGGCTTATTCGCATAGACCTCCGACCTCAGAAAACTCCAAAAGAGAAAGTCTAACACTGTCAAATCGCACGATCTCGGTGGCCAGTACACATCACCTCCACGTGAGATGAGCATGCCCTCGAATCACTCGTGCAAAATCGTGTTGAAACAACATGTCGTTGGTATACATATGATCCAATTTAGACCAAAAGAAGCTGGTTATCATCGACCTTTGATGCTGAATACCTGGCCAACGATGATGCCGCCAGCCCAAAATCCATACCAAAAGTGACTTTTTCGGGATGCGTTGGACCCTCTTGGGCCTGACGTGGATTGGTATCGTCCCAAATTCTACAATTTTGTACGGGGACATACTCTTTCATCCAGAAATGGGCCTCATTGATGAAGCTGATTTTTTGATGAAAATAAGGGTCAGTTTTCAGCTGCTCCTGAGTCCTTTCAGCGAACACATGTCGTTGTCAATGGTCGTTTATCTTCAGCTCATGGGCAGGCTGGAGTTTGTACGGGTGCAGACACAAATCACGACTCGAAATTCGCCAAGTTGTGGTCTGCGAAAGGCCGAGTTCCTGTGAGCGACGCGAAATCGAATGCCTTGGACTCTCCTGCAGACGCTCACGGAAAGCGGCTATGTTTTCCACAGATTTTGCGTTTCGTCGACGTACGTGTATTGGTTGACCGTTTACTGAACCAGTGGACTCAAATATTTCCATTACATTCTAGTCGTCTTGTCGTCTTGGAAGGACGATTGAGGCGACTGTAAAACGCCGGAATAGTGCGGAACGTTGCCCGAATCAGAAAACCAATTTAGATACAACAATTTTTTCATTTGCACGTGTTGTTGAACTCTATATCCGTCAATGGTAATTTGACAAAACATATTGAATGAATGACAGTCAATTTGACAGATGTAGCTTCAACAATATCACTATCACTATCAACTGTCAAAGTTCGGATGTCCACATTGGAAGACCCTTTATATGCATTTCCAAGTGCTATGGTCAGACAAAAAGTCATTACAGCCACTGACAGTCATGTTATGGTAGGCCGATTATGTGTGTCGTGCCATTGGGCTTCGTTGTTTTTAGGAAGCCATGGATAACGCGTTTACTGTGACATTCAAGCGGTTCGAAAGCAGGATCAATGAATGCGGTAATAGATATTTTGAAGTATGTGTCACTGGGTTTTCTTATGTCTCGTTTTGGTTACTTGCACTTGCCGGCAATTCTTCCTTTGAAGTCACGCAAAAAACACTCATGAAACCTTCTCATTGCTTCTTGTGTAATGATCTTTTTCCCCAAATCGAATGGACTCAAATACTCCCCTTGATTCGTGAGAAATTGTTTTTTTTTCTCCAAACCGAATAACAAGTCTGTTGATTGCAGATCTAGACGCAAAAGCAAAAGTCAGCATGTGTGTCATTTTTTACTTATTTGCTATGCTTTCCATAATAAATCTACACAAAAGCATGTCGAAAGAATTATGTCCTGAAAATTGTCAAACCACATACGCACACATACGTCCATGTATTGTTAATAAGGCATGCTCATAGAGCGGGTAGGGGTTGCACAATAAGCGCTTCGGTGTTTACGATTGCCACATTCATTCATAACGCTCACAATACGACACATGTGTCAAACGCAAGGACATTTGCGCAAATATCACATCGAGCATTGGTGGGCCTGATACACAACCACCCATTCCAATCCACATAATGCGGAAATTCTGTGGCGTTGAGGTGCTTTCACCGCGACGCTATTGTTGACGGAAGGAAGTCGGAGTTTTGAAATTGTACCGTGTACGACTTTGGTGGTAATTTTTCTGATGGAGCAAATATAATATTTTATTCTGCTGCAGTACACACACATGTAATTTAAGGAAAAGAAACAGAGTATGCCGGGATGATAATTTTAAATTATTAAAGGATTTCAGAGCACAGCACAATGGTGAATTTGGAGGAAATTGCAAAAACCCAAATATAAAACGAGAGCTTTGCTCAGGTGTTGAAAAATCAGACAGGAAAATGTTGTGGTAAGAAAAAAATAGAAAAAATAACAACGCTGCTAGTGGAGTTGGAAAATTGCAAATCAAAATCATGAGACATTTCGTAAGTCCTTGCAAAAGGTAGTGTGTCCTTGCGATTGAAACAATTTGGATCCGATACAAAAATAAGGAATCCCTGTAGTTCTCAAAAATACAACTATTTCTATTCTAAAGATAGCTCGCGAGGCTTAAAAGGCATCCCAAGGAGAAACTTTTGAAATAACAGAATTGAATTAAAGTTCAACTGTTCAGAAGACATATGGTACATCCTGTTTAAGTGCATGAAACTGATAGAACAATCTTTTGGTAACTGTCGATATAAGGGTTAGCTCACTTTAAAATTCATGGAAAGAGGTAAGATCAGTTTTTAGTAGAATGAAGGTACTGCTAGACACTTAAACCTGTTGGATTAATTTCATTAAATATAAGACATGATCGAAAGGTCCATTAATGTCAAGGAGCTCATCCTGAATGCCTTCCAAGATAGAGCTTTCGGCAACGCGAATCACTCTGAATATATAAGTTGTCATATGCATTCCAGCACTCCACATGATGAAGTTGTATCAGCACTTCTATTGCTATGATTGGCAAAATTATAAAGATCGTGATTTGGTTATGAAAATTTTGTCGTTGTCCCTTTTCTAAAGTCAAAACACTGGCAAAAGCGTGTTAAGACCGTGACGAATAAAAAACTGCGAATTAAGTGAATGCAAAAAAGTCGATATCATATTATTTTTAAAATTTTTTTTTTCATATCAATTCAATACAATTTATTTCATAATAATTTAGTTTTTTTACAATTGCATTTTAAATAGTTTAAGAAGAAATAAATAACTATGAAATAAATAAAGTATAAAAATAGTGTCAAAGCCACTTCAATAAGCTTAACTTAAAGTATAAAAAATACATGGGTGGGGTGACCCTTATTAACTTTACTCAAAACTAAATAAATTCAAATTATTCTGAAAGTAAATGGAATAAAATTAAAAACACCAAAGAAAAAATTTAAAAAAAGAAGAAAGAAAAGAAGAAAAACCTTAAAATGCTCTATTAATTACATCAGAATGTTAGAGAAAAAGTTTTGAAATGATGCAGAGTTAAGATCCAAAAGGTACTGTCCTAATCAATTTTCAAACCCTCCAGACATTGTCAAAGCTTTGATTGCAGGTGAAAGTCTATTAAAGAGACGACACGATGAAAAAAGGTACAAATTACGAAATGCAATAATGAAAAAAATGGGTACAGAAACGAAATTCGAAAAGTTTCTATGCTTTCTATTCTAGGGATCCCGATCTATTGAAGAACGTTTTTAGGACTTTAAAACAATATAAATGACGGACTGGAAGAACATTCATATCACGAAATAGAGGATAACTGGGATGACGACCATGCAAACAGCACATTATTCTCAAAACATTCTTTTGCAGGATTATATGAGGCATAATTTTGTTCATATATGTAACTCCCCAACACGTTATAAATAGATAATTCCAAGTAGTTCAATTGAGCAAACATTTTTTAAATGAAAAAAGTTCCGGAGAGTGCAGCGGAGGTATTTCCTTAACAACTCAGTATGGTTAGAAAAGCTCATCCTGTCATCAATAGTTAGTCCTAAATATTTGAACTCATCGACTCTCTCAATAGGAAAACAGTTATCGAAGCAATCTAAACTACTGCAATAGGAAGAGTATGGAATCTTTGAATTACAACTGCAACCGGCAAATTTGTATCTTTGACACTTAGGCGCATGAAAAAATACTTCAGGATTAAAGTAAATTTTAGATGAAACGTTAAAAAACATAATCAATCAATTGACATCGGCAACGAATTCTAGGTTAGAAAAGCTCATCCTGTCATCAATAGTTAGTCCTAAATATTTGAACTCATCGACTCTCTCAATAGGAAAACAGTTATCGAAGCAATCTAAACTACTGCAATAGGAAGAGTATGGAATCTTTGAATTACAACTGCAACCGGCAAATTTGTATCTTTGACACTTAGGCGCATGAAAAAATACTTCAGGATTAAAGTAAATTTTAGATGAAACGTTAAAAAACATAATCAATCAATTGACATCGGCAACGAATTCTAGAGCACTGTCAGAAATATAAGAACAGCCAACATCATGAGCGAAAGCAGTAATATTAGCTTTAAAGTTAAGTTCAAACAAGGAATTAATATAAATAAGAAACAAAATAGGTCTCAACACAGAACCCTGGGGCACTACCAAATCAATAAAAAGAATGTCGCTTCTCGTTTCTCAAATTTTAACTCTTTGAGATCTATTAGAGAAGTAGGACCTAAACCAGTCAAGCATAAAGCCACGAAAACCCGCTTTTTCAATTTTTCTCAGTATGGAGTGATCAGAGACATTCAAATCAAATATGCACTTCTGGCAAAGGTTTTAGGGGGAAATAAGCAAAACAGCCATAAATATGATCCACGCAACTACCTGAAATCATCCTAGTAGGTTCGTTTATGAAACAAAATAAACCATGAGATGCTAAAGGAGCCAAATAGTTAGATACGATTTCACTTTTATCCAATATGTTTATATTAAAATCGCTCAAGATAATTACGTCTTTATCATTAATATTATCTAAAAGACATGAAAATTCCTCCATGAACGCTACAACGATGAACTTATGTAGTCTACAATCACATAAGAATACGTATAAACATGCATAATGTTAATAGAAATCCTTAGAACATCAGCACAACGGAAACCTACACACTTTACTTCGCTTACTATACACTCCTCTTTTATAATGCACCCGACACCTCCTGAAGCATAGTTTTCATTCGGGTTCGCAAAAAACTTAAAACCATGCAAATGGTAGTCATTTGTTTCGAAGCCATAAATCCAAATTTCAGAAACAAATATAATATCTGGGACACTTAAAAATGCATCAAGGTGAACTACATGAGATGAAAAGTTTTTTCTTACAGTAACTACAGTTTTTAAAAGCTAGAGGAAAGTTTTAAAAAAAAAACACATAAAGTTCAGAAAAATGCATGAAATCTTTATTTGAATCGATAGTACGGTCCATATAATTTAATTTTTGAAGACTATTTCATGCAAATGTTGACCTTGACTGCGCCTCAAATGGTCTATCCGCTTAGTCCATTTTTAACATACTCTTTCCAACATTTCGGCCGGTATCTCACGAATAAATGCTTCAATGTTGTCTTCCAATGCGTCAATTGAAGCGGGCTCGTCTGTATAGATATGAGCTTTAACATAGCCCCACAAAAAATAGTCTAAAGGCGTTAAATCGCACGATCTAGGCGGCCAATTGACCGGTCCCGAATGTGAAATAAATTGTTCACCGAACTCGCCTCTCAATAAGTCCATTGTTGCGCGTGCTGTGTGGCATGTGGCACCGTCTTGTTGAAACCACATGTCATGCAAGTTAAGCTCTTGCATTTTGGGCACAAAAAAGTTGGATAGCATCTCACGGTAGCGCTCACCATTCACAGTAACGTTACGGTTCGCATCATCTTCGAAGAAGTACGGTCCAATAATGCCACCAGCCCATAAACCGCACCAAACTGTGACTTTTTCTGGATGCATTGGTAGCTCTTGCAATTGAGCCAAAAATGAGCGGTCATCATAAACACTGACCGATACAGCGGCGATATTTTCTTGAGTTCGCACTCTACGTAAGCGTGTTGGTGGTTTAATGTCAAACAATTTAGTCACAATAGCACGAATACGAACACAAGTGACGTTTTGGTACGTCAAAAAACATCGCATACAATTTATGTCTTGGGTGTGGGTGGCTTCAAAGCTTCGATTTGTTGGTGACGTCAATGTCTCCAACAGCTTCAGTGGGTCGATCAAACTGACCATAAAATGGAAGAAACGCGCGATGAACTTTCTTAACAGAGCATTGTGATAATAAAGTTCAATAATTTGCAAGTGTTGTTCGTTTGTTAGACGATTCATGGTTAAATTATAGACCAAACTGAAGATATTTGACATTGAAACAAAACACGAAACGTACGTCAGCTTTTTAAACCAGTGTTGCCAAAAAGATAATAGCTAAAAAATCACCCTTTACTATCAGAAAAAATATTATCAAAGCTTATTAATTTAAATCGAGAATGGAAAGATCATTATCATAATCAAAGTTCATGGATTATAGGTATTAAATAACACTAAATCAAAGCAAGATCATTAAAAGATCTAATTGAGATGACCCTTCCACCCTCTACCTTTCTAACTAAAATTTGATTATTGTTAAACCATATTTAAAGTTCTTGCACTTTCTTACTTCTTTGGTCTGCATGAAGAGTGCCTCAGTGTATTTGGTAAGGGTTTCGTTAATATATATGCCGGTTCCCTTGCTGTTGCCGCTGGAATTTCTATTGTTGTTGCTGCCTTAGCCGATACCGGTCGGTCATAGTTTGTTTCTTTGTTGTGGGATCAGTGAACTTCAAACAAATAATTGATTTGTTGGAGGAGCTATTTGAGTTCTTAGGCTTTAAACTGTGGAAATTAGCCATTTATGTTTCCATCAAGAGAACGGCGTCTAATGTAGATTCTGTCCTCCATTGCTCTACTTTTTGTGAATGAATTTAAAAAAAAAAACTTATTTTGTTAGAACTAGCTCCAGCTTAGTCTCATAGCAGTCGCTTTTAATAACTTCCGACAACAAATGCAGTCAATTCAAATTGATGATATGATAAGCGACACATCGGTGGTAATTTCTGCGGTCGCAGTGTTCGTTAACTACCACCCAAAACCCCCATTGATGTCAGTCGAAATTATTTGGGACACCACCACAGAATGACGCCATTTCCTGTTAAGCCAACCCTGTGTGGCACATTGTTTATGCATCAAATTGTATATTCGCTGCGAGAATATTGATTTCAATGTTAAAATGTCAAGACTCAAGAGTCCTCCAAAATGACAAAAATAAACAGGATACGAAACAACGTTGTTTGTTGTTTGTTTCAGCCTGATGATTGTAGCCAAATTATATGCTGTCCGCTCCACCTTGGCTTGTGCCCCTGAGGATATCTAACAAAATAATGGTGTTGTTACCAGCAGCTAGGCAAGGAAGGAGTCGAAGCCGTAACAGATCCTGTACCTATATTCGTTGATGATGAATTACCGTCGCTGATGGGTTGGGAATTGGCCATCATTTGTATTCTGTGTTGAATAAAATCCATTTCGATGTTGATTGAGTGAGAAATATTTGATGCGGGGATGGAACGTCCGGCGGCTCCTGTCGATGCCTTGTTATTATTATCCTGGCTGACAGATTTTATTAAATATTCGGAAATAATGAAATACTATGGTTGGCGAAAAACTTTGAAAATCATCAGCAAACATGTGAATAAAGGCAGATCAAAATACATTGAATTTACATTTTACACAAGATTGAAAGTAAAAATTTAATTTAACTGTCAAATTTAAATTATGTTTCACGAAGTGTAAAAATAACAGGTTGTAAAATGTGGCTTTTAAAGAAATCAATCATTTTTTGTACATTTTCATAACTTTTTCAAAAAAAGGGCAATGATTTTTTAAGTGCACGAACTACTTTAAAGGAAAACTTTACTGGTTTCGTTTAATAATAAAGTTGGTATTTCCCATCACCAGGCATGTTTTAAGGATAGTTTTAATATACTATATATAATAGTTTAAACACTTCTCAGATACCATCAACATTATTTATTGATATAAGCAAGGCCTTTGATATGGTTAATCATACTTTGCTACTTGATAAACTTTATAAAGCTGGTTTTAGAGGCTCCATTTATAAATGGTTTTTCTTCCTAAATATGGGTGTTCCTGAAGGATCAGTATTGAGTTCTATCGTTTTTTTTAATTTATGTTAACTCATTATTTTTACAACCTTCTCTTTTCTATACAAACACTAATTTAATTATATTAAGATGGTTTAACTCTCATAAGCTTATAATAAGAAATAAAACAAAGTTCATGGTATTTAATATTAAAGGTAATGATTTCACAGAACTTCTTTTATATTATCATGTACAATGTGTAATCGATTTGTTTTTGGTGATATGATATTCAACAATCAAGTAGATTGCCATAAAAACTGCTTTTTGAATGAACGCGTTGACAGTTTGAAATATTTAGGTATTATATTGGACCAAAAACTGTGTTGGAAAGACCATTCAATGTATTTGAAAAAGTATCTGAACGGTGTTGATAGACAATTGTATCACCTAAGTATGTACTGCAATCTACCGGTTTTAACATTAGTTTACAATGTCTTATTTAAATCGAAACTGGAATATGGAATCTCTTGCTATTTCAATAAAATTCAACCTTTATTGATAAAGCAGAAACATGCTATGAGGGTCATTTTAAAAACTAATCGCAGGACACCCAGTTTTGAGCTATTCAAATGTCTCGAATTTCTTGCCCTTAGGCACTTATATTGTTACAAAGTTTTAAAAAGTTTGTTTTTGTGACTCCAGCTATTATGTAGCTAGAGTGCAAGACAACTATAGTTTGCGAATCAACACGAGAAGTTTCGTAACTAGACCTACAATAAAAAAAACATTTTTCTCATTGTTATTATGTTACTGCTCTGCGGTTGTTTAATAGATTACCAGACAATCTAAGGTGTGGGTGAGTGAAAAAAGTATTCGTAAAGGCAGTAAAAAATTGGCTTTTTTTCATTTAACCATTCTAAAATTGATGCTTTGTTAAATCTAATGATGTTATAATTCTGAAAATATTTTATAATTTAATCTCTTTTATACTCCGTTTAAAATACTATTGCTACTTTTATTGTTAAGTACTTCCGTCACTGTCTTGGTTTAGACGCAAGATTGTTTTCGGTTATTTTTTTCAATACTTTCAACGTATAAATGAATTTTAATCGGTCCGTTTTTCGAAATTCAAAATTTTTATTGTAATAATCGAACGTTACAATACGTTCGAAGATATTGTTATGACATAAAGAAATAAAGAAAAAAAATATACCGGAAGAGTACGGCTATGGAAGCTTCCTATTCAATATTTTGCTTACCGATATTTTTCTGAGAAATAGAATTATAAATCGTTTGTCAATGAATTTGATTTATTTTTGTGTGTGTAAATAAATTCATCTTCTGTAAGTTTGTGTTCACAAAACTTAAAAAGTAAAGGATAGATGAACGTCGTATTCCTAATTAAGAGTGTTCTTGTACTCTTTAATAGGAATGGAAATTTACTTTGCTGTGTCACGGAACAAAACATACAGAACAGAGTAACTTTTTGCGCCACAATTACATCACATTGCAGAGGGTGTGGAAATGCGTTCCCGTTCTCCAAGCAGACATGATTCAGATTATGTTCCACATCAACTATCGAACGGAAAAAGTCGATCAAGGGAATTTTAACATACAAAGATTTTAAAACTCTTTTAAATAAAATCAAACGATATTACAACGTTGAAATCAGACTTGTAAAATAATGACGTATTTTTGGATTGAAATCAATGTTCAAATACCATTCCCCGTACTTATAGTACAAATACAATTCCTTCGTACTTATATTTAAAGAAATCAGTAACCAGTCCAAGTAATCATAAATGTTCGTGTAATTACTTTTGCAATACCAAAAGTACTTTAAAATTGTTTTTCAATTCACCCAGTACTCTGCAACTGAAACACGAATCCCAGACATTGCGTGTCACAAGGCCAATACTTTGGACTTGTTCCTCACCTCTCACCCTGACAAATACTCCATTGATGTATTGGCGCCCCTAGGTTCATCGGACCATATGTCATATCAGCCAACTCCTCTTCTTCAAGCCACCCAGTTAAGGAAAAAACTCCTAAAAGACTTCTTTGGCAAAATGAAAAAGTCGATTGGGGCGGCCTCAACAACTTTTTTAGGAGTTTTAACTGGTCACTATGTTTCCTCGATAGTGACGTGGACGCCACCGCTGATATGGTCACAAATATTATTCTCCAAGCCATGAATGACGTCACCCCATACAAGATGAAGACAATTAGGCCAAAAGAGAATTCATGGTTCGACTTGAGCTGTAAAGAGGCTGTCAGGATGAGAGAGCTGAGTTTTCGGCCTTATTAAGCCAACCCTACAGAGGAAAACCGGAAAAAGTTTCGACGAGTCCGTAATGACTGTAATGCTCTTCTACGACGTACGAAGTTCTCCCATGGACAAAAATTAAGGCAAAAAATACTACGTTGTCCCAGTGGTAGTTAGCAATTTTGGTCCTTCGTCAAAAATATTAAGAACTCTACTTCGTCATCGAATTCGGATGATACTCCTGTCGTAAATAATCTTGACAAAGCCAATCTGCTTGCTGCACAATTCGCGGCCAGTTCCACACTTCCAGATTGCACTTTACCACCACCTGTGCTCGAGTGCGTTCAACATTCTATGGGACAAATTTCGCACTCGCACAGTCTCAAGAGTACTGAAAAATTTAGACATACACAAATCCGCTGGTCCAGATGGTATTTCCCCTATAGTTCTGAAGAGGGGTTCTTCCACGCTGGTAAAACCACTGCGTAAGCTTTTTCATCTTTCCTACTCCTCAGGTCTCTTTCCGAGCAGATGGAAAACTGCATTTGTACAGCCTGTCCCTAAAAAAGACGTTTCTTCTTCTCCCTCCAATCACAGACCCATAGCACTTACGTCCCTTTTTTCTAAGGTCATGGAAACGCTGATTAATCGTCAGCTTATGAAATATCTTGAATCACGAAAACTTCTTAATGACCGGCAGTATGGTTTTCATAGTAACAGGTCCACTGGTGATTTGATGACTTGTCTCACCGGAAATTGGAACCAATCTTTACATAATTTAGGCGAATTAAATATAGTTGCACTCGATATTTCAACGGCATTTGACAGAGTCTGGCATCGGGCTCTTTTGTCGAAAATGCGTGCATATGGGATCGGTGAGTCTCTTCTTCGATGGATTAGAAACTACCGTTCGAATCGTAAAATACAAGTTGTATTGGACGGTTTCAAGTCTGAAATTCACCATATAAATGCTGGTGTTCCCCAAGGCTAAGTTTTGTCTCCGACTCTCTTTTTAATTTTCATTAACGATCTCTTGTCTATCACATCTAATCCAATATATTCCTTCGCAGATGACAGTACCCTCAGTTTCTCATATGCGTTGAATGATTCACGCCCCTGCTCTTCGGACGTGGACATAGAGCGACAATAGAGCGTATGCTTAACTCATTAAATTCTGATATTGACAGCATAACCAAATGGGGACAAGCCAAAAGAGTAGAATTTAAGGCTTCCAAAACTCAATGCTGTCTTATGTCATTAAAGCGAAACCCTAACACCCAGCCATTGTCCATGAATGGCATTTGCGTCGAAGAAACCGAAAAGCTTTCAATGCTCGGTATATGCGTCAATTCAAGCCTACGTTGGAATGACCACATATTCGATATTGCCAAGAATGCAGCGGAATGCTTAGGTTTTCTAAACCGGTGCAAGAAGTTTTTTACCCCTTCTGATTTAGCCATAATTTATAAGGTTTTTATTCGGCCTAAAATGGAGTACAATGCTCACATCAGGGCAGGTGCACCCAAGACCACCTTGCAACTCCTAGATAGGATTCAAAAGCGAGCGGTAAAACTCACAGACGATGACAACATATCGAAAGCAATTCACTCGTTGGAACACCGTCGAAATGTGTCTGGATTGACTTTGTTTTATCGCTATTTCTACCACCAATGCTCCGTCGAAATAGCTAATTGCATTCCGCCCCTCCAGAAATTCACTCGCAACACCCGTACATCATCGAATGCTCATCAGTTTACCCTAAAGCCTACTTTCGGGCGCACTGTGAAATATAGAAATTCTTTTATAGCCCGCACAATGCGCATGCGTTACCTCGCTCTATTTTTCCTTTGCACTGCAACCTACAACAATTTAAAACCAATGTGCACTCGTACCTCCTTTCTCTCCCTTCATTGCAACTCCTAGATAAAAAAAAAAAACACTTTAAGGGTACTTCAAATCCCTTGAGCACTTGAGCACTATTTAAAAATAAAAAAAAAAACTCCTTCGATACTCTACAATTCCTTTGGTACTCTACAATTTCTTTAAATTACTTATTATTCCTATTTGATTATTGGGATTAAATATCTACTTATCTGCTATCTTAAGCAAAACCAACATTGTAAGTAGAAACTTAGTAAAATTTTATATTTCAATATGTACGAGGATATTTGACCGTCGGAAGATGTTCTACATTTTTTTGAAATTATTTTTAATTAATAAGCAGAACATATCTGCATTGGATCCATAAAAGAGATCCAAAAAATTTATGAAATTGTTTTATTTTTGTTTATTATTATATTTCTTCTTTCTGCTTATCTAGCTAGTTTCTTACTAACGTAAGATTTTACTCTTCTTAATCTAATAGTTAGATTGCTAGTTGCTGGACAATTTAAATAAAAAAAGCGACCGACTTCTGGGAAGTTAAAAAGGAGACTGAATTTATTACTGTAAGTAAAGAGCACATGTTAAAATTTCCAGTGAGACCCAGTATTGCCAAACTTAATTATTCAAATACTTCTTCAATATTTCTAACACTCCCACTTTTGAATAAATTTTTTAAAATGCAACTTTAGATACAGCGTGAATTTATAAAAGAACAAATATAATTAATTTGAAATATTAATTACTCCAATCAAAGAACGAAAATTTTCAAATTTTTTTTTACTTAGTGCTTTTGTCAAAATATCTGCCTCTTGGAAATCTGACGAAACGTAATTTATTAAAAAATCGCCTCTCCCGTATCGCTCTTGAATGAAATGGTAGCGGACATCTATTTGCTTATGGAACTCCAGATTCTTAACAAGCTTTATTGCACCTTGATTGTCCATGTTCAGAACTACTTCTCCAATGCCAGTTTGAACTAACTCCAGGAGCAGCTCTCGAAGCCATATCATTTCTTTGACTGCTTGGAAAGCTGCTACATACTTCGATTCGGTAGAGTCTGGACGACTACCAACTGCCAAGTACATTGGACATCCAACAGCCTCTCTGTAGGGAAACCTGATGTCTTCTGAACACAATGATTCTGCATATGAGCAGGTTTCAGCCGGAGTTGAAACTGGTTTGCCTACTGAAGACACTCTCCAAATATCCCGATTGACTGATGTGAATACCACCATTGTTATTTCTATAAATCTCCATGCCCAGGGACCACTCAGCATGCAATGTTGTTATCTCGAACTGCGTCTTTAACAACCTGATTAAGCTCATGGCGTCCTCTTTACCCCGTGCGGCGATCAATCCATCGTCGATATATATTGCGAGTATCATACGCCTTTTAATATCCTTAAAGATAACAACACACGGATCCATTAGGCTGGGTCTTAAATTAAACTCGCCTAGAACTGAAGTGAACTTCTTGTTCCAGCCTCGAGATGCCTGCTTCGAGCCTTAAAGGCTTTTTTGAAGTTTACAAACACGCAAAGAACCATCATCAAACCTTTAGGCTGCTGCATGTAAATTTCTTCACTTAGGTTGCCGTTTAAAAAGGCCGTTTTTACATCAAATTGGGTGAGATGAATTGCCGCAACTGCAAAAATGCAACGTATAGATGTAAATTTTGCCACTGGACTGAATGTTTCATCGTAATCTATACCTCGTTCTTGATTTAAGCCCCGAATCACGAGTCTGGCCTTATACCCCTGCCGCCCATGTGCATGTTTTTTACCTTAAATACTTACCTGTTACTCATGGGCTTCCTCTTCAGTGGACACCGCATCAAGTCTCAGGTGTGGTTTTGATGAAGACTCTTCATCTCATCTGTCATTGCTTTCTTCCGTCCAGCTGCATTTTTATTTGAAAGTGCTTCTTTGTAAGTCTGTGGTTCTCCTATCATTATAAAAGCATGCTTCTCCATGAAATTGCAAGTCCCAGAAACAGCATTATTTTTCCTACACCATCTTCAGCCTCCATTAGTCCGTCTTCCATTTCTTCGACTGCTTCTATTTTTTGTTCGGCTGCCTGAAAAACATCTCTTGCTGGTTCCTCATCTTCACCTTCATTTATGATTTCTTTCGGCGGTTGAAAATCAGTTGTTCCTTCAGTTTCCACAACAGACGAAGAGGATCCAACCATTATAAATGTCGAATTGCGAAACGAACAAATTTGCGTAGTACAGACTCGATACGGTCAATTTGTGTTAAGTAGTACGATGATCACACATTGGATGCGTACTCAAACTGTGGCCTGATAAATGAAGTGTATAGGGTATTGGTGATTAATGGACATGAAAATTCTTTACTCCATCGTTTGATGAACCCGAGGACGGTGTTGCTTTTGTTGATTATTTTTTCAATATGAATTGAGAAGTCAAGATTTGGAACGAATTATACACCTAAGCCCTCTGTCAGTTTTACTTTGGCTAACGCAGAACTATTAATGGTGTACACAGAGGAGAGAGGATGAAGGCTTCTAGAAAAGGACATGTTTAAACATTTAGATATGTTCAATGATAAATAATTATGGCAGCACAATTTTGCCAAAAAATTAAGGTCATCCTGTAAAGCGCTGCAGTTGGATAGATAAGGCATAAATAAGAACGTTTGAGTTCTTGAGCACACTTACAACATCGCTAATGGCTAGAATGAATAAAAGAGGACGAAGATGGCCGTTAAGATACGAGTAAACCACTCCACGAAAAGCAAAGGGAAACCAAGGGATTTCATTTTATAAGCAATAAGTTTACAAGAAAGCTTATCAAAGGCCTTATTGAAATCAGTGTAAACGCAGTTAAAGGTGTTAAAGGTCTAGTTACAAATTTTTATTTGCTTATTCTCCAAAGCAAGCTGCACAGTAGGAAGGAATGCAATCGCTGAGACGTTTGCTTATGAAACTTTTTTCTGTCTTCTCCTTTTAAGAATTTTTTAAGCCCGAAGTTAAATGGGTAAAATAAAGGGTCAGCCAAATAACTTTTTGTTTTTGAAAATGCTATGAAAAAAAAACTTCTGAATATTTTCTCAAATTTCTTTTTAAATTTGAAAGTACAATCCTTCCGGTGCCTCGGCTGGCCATGCAGTAGCCTACACGACCGGTCCAATTTTTAAGCACATTATCAATTGCGTGCAGCTGTTTTTCACCAATGGCTTCACGAATATTGTCCTTAAAAGCGTCAATTGTCTCTGGCTTGTCGGCGTAACACTTATCTTTGAGGGCACCCCACAAATAATAGTCCAACGGTGTCAAATCGCAGCCCCGAGGTGGTCAAACGACACCAGTTCTGCGGCTGATAATGCGATCTTCAAAAACAGGGCGCAAAACATCGATTGTAGCTTCGGCTGTGCGGCATGTAGCGCCGCCCTGATGAAATCAAATGTTGCCAATATCCTCCTCTTCAATTTTTGTGAACAAAAATTCGTTCAATATGGCCCGATAACGATCGCCATTGACTGTAACGGCCACTCTATGCTCATTTTCGAAGAAATATGACCCAATTACGTCTCTGGACCAAAATCCGCACCAAACAGTGACTCGTTTTGGGTGCATCGGCTTTTCAATTTATGCGTGCGGGTTTTCTGTGCCCCAAATGCGACAATTCTGCTTGTTTACGTACCCGCCAAGATCAAAATGAGCTTCATCTGAAAAGATGATTTTTTTTGGCAAAATCGGCATCTTCTGTAAGTCGATCGCAGGCCCACTTAGCGAAACGAAAACGCATTGGATGGTCAGTTGGCCTCAACACCTGAACCAATTGGACTTTGTATGGCGTCATACCAAGGTCTTTATGCAAAATTCGTCTCATTGATGTGATCCGAACATAAGGAGCTGACGGTGCTTCTCTTCTTCCAAAATCTGTACGCAATTTTCGCACATATTCTGCAACATTACCATGATTTTCAAAGTAATGTCGCAATATTTCCCAGCATTGTTCAAGCGTATACACAACCATATTCGTTCAGCGGAAGGATAAAACTAATTATCTGTCAAATCAGACATGAGCTAAGTGTTACCATTCACGAAATAAGCACTAGTTGAAAAAAAAAAACGTTAGATGGCGGACCCGTTATAATCTAAAATAGATAAGCGGCAATGTCCTTCTGGCATTTCGAGGAACGAACAACCTAACTCAATCTAATCGAATCGTGTCTGAATTCCAAGTGTCCACTTTCTTTCACTTTGACTCCGGCATACACTTCCTTTGTTGAAGAAATAATCCAAAGCGTTCAAAAACCAGAGATCAACACAAATGCAGAACACGGTAGCCATTTGCTCGTACATAATTAGACGTTTACTCTTATGGACAACGTTTCCCGATACTGTGTATCCCAAAGAAGACGTTAATAAGTATGATGACCAGGAAAACAGACTTTTTTGAGTGAGCACAATCCTCACGATCCAATGTTCGATGCGGTTTACATGTCATAGGCATCATTGGCCCATTTTATTTTTCAAATCTGAAGGTATAGCTAATAGTTTCTTCAATGGCTAGCTCTACTGCAAATAATTCGTAATTTTTTGAGTGAGTCCTTCCGCTAATATCAATCGTCTTAGGCACAAAGAATACCCCTTAGAAACACCAGTTAAGCTCCTGCATTTTACCTTCCTCCTCAACACATACGACTATTTTTACTTACAGCTTTGACATATTTCGTAAGCCTATACCTTT
This sequence comes from Orthonevra nobilis, assembly GCA_963555765.1. NCBI lineage: Eukaryota > Metazoa > Arthropoda > Insecta > Diptera > Syrphidae > Orthonevra > Orthonevra nobilis. The sequence continues at coordinate 8,796,728 of OY743225.1, forward strand.
GCCCTAAGTGTAACACGCGTAAAAAGTCCTTACAGCACCGCCTGTGACAGTCGGCCTCCGTTTTTCGTGACTTACGACACAAAGACAAACACACACACACCACATATCTTAGTAAGAACGCTAAATCTGTTTTGATAAAAAAGAATCCTCCACATGATCCTTTATTATCTCGTACATCGCCTTACAAAGACTGTAGGGCAGAACGGCTAAAAATGACTTCACTTTAATGCGGATGACTTTTATTTCCATTGGGTTCCTTTTATTGCGGATTATATGTCTCATTCAATTGCTGAAAGAGCACACACTTCGTGTCTGTCACTCCTCGGCGATGTATCCATTTAGCAGATTTCAGACAATCACCAGGAAGTCTCGACAAAAGGAATGAGGCAACAAAATTCAAGTACAAATACTTTTGTTGTTGTCTCTTTTCCATTTGGCGGGCATACTTGAAAGTCAACTCAAGACGAACGCATAATTAAGTTGAATTGTATGACAGCTTAATGACATGTATCTGATGAATCGATAACTGTGTGCACTTGTGTTAATTCAAAGCAGAAGCATCTTCAAAGCGATGCCTCGGAATAATCTGATTTATAAGACTTTTTCCATAAAAAAAAAGATGTAAATATATTTCTATCAAATTCTTCGCAAGCACTTAAGAATGAATATCTCGATATCATTTTATGTCCCAAATCAGTCAACCTGAACGCCGAGACATTCACATAAAGTTGAAGGCTTTATGATTTGTTCGGTATACGTCTAAATAAAGATAAGGAGTCTGACAGAAGTATTTAAAGCAATTTAACAGCTGAATCCTTCATTTCCATTTTAATAGCACGCTTTTCCTTTATGTTTATGAAGGATATCGACCTGATTTATATTTGGATATATAAGGAGGGAATATATCCTTGAACTAGACTTTTGAGGCAGCATGGGAATAAACATATTTTTATTATTATAAATACCTTGAGAGATGTATCTTGTCTTGAATTGTAAAAGTTCTAAAAGATAAAATGTAAACACTGATAATTCTCAACCGTAAGGAACAAGCCGTTAATCCTCTAACTTACATATGGGGTCTCCACGTGGAGCTGTTGAAAAGACGCTGAGTAAAGAGCTAATGAATTCAGCATTGCTGGGTCATTCTGCTGTCATTCTAAATCATTTTCTTGCACGGCACAAAAAAGGACAACGAAAAACGAATGTGTTCTCGGAGATTCAAAAATTGGAAACGTACCTCCCAGAGTTGGCCAAATGTATTAGGCACCCTTAAAAATTCATTAGATCTTCAAAAAACAAAAAGTTTATTGAAATGACAGAAAACAGATGTGATAAAAAAATAGTTTTTTCATAATTTCGAATTTTATTTAAATTGAGTTATTTATAAATCCCCACAGAGGCTTCACACTAAGCTCATATTCAGTGGATTTGAAGATTGTAAATATTTTGTTGTTCCGCCTTTGTGACTGCAGCAACCCTTTGGGGATGTTTGCTTGCGACACTCTTCAGAAGAAATGTCACACCACTCTTGCATGAGTGTTTCTTTTGATGAAAATGTTCCTGAATCCTACGTTTCAGCATACCCCATACATGTTCTATAGGGTTTAGATCCGTAGACTGTGCAAGCCACTCAAGTGGGTCTATACTAGTCTCATCAAGTTTTAGTTATGCATCTTCGCAGTGGAAACCGTCTGAAGACTAAGACTGATTTCAAGCCGAAATAAGCTTTAGTCTTAGCTTAGTTTCGACATCCTGGTGAGACCAGGAATGTATTTTAAAATCTTTGCTGACCTTAGTGTCCAACCGAAACAGGATTTTAAGCCGAAACCGAAATCATAATCGAATCTTCGGCCCCGGTCCCAGTGGTCTTAAAAGTCACCGAGCTATTTCAATTTCAATTCAATTCAATTCAATTATTTTCTTTATTTATATTTATATTATTATAATATACTAGATGAGAATAGCTAGTGGCATCTGTTAACAATGTGTTGCTTGAGATGATGCCACATTAAAGTGTAATTTCATTTGTGGGATGAATACAGTATGATGAAAGGGAACAAAAAAATAAATAAAATAAAGTATATGCAAAAAGAATGTAAAGAGACTCAAAGAAATTCAAATATTATACTTAAGATAAGCTGAACTAAATTTACAAATTGCAATTCAAATATAAAGAAAAAACTGATTAGGAGAAATATCTCTAGCTTAACAATTCGTTTCAAATATTCTATTACTTTTATTACATGTTAAATCACATAGCGAAGCAGATTTTCTAATTGTAGGTGATCGAAACCGAGAAGCCAAGTTTTAATTTTTTTTAAGAAGGTGCACAGATTTCTTATGCGTCGAAATTCAATTGGAAGAGAATTGAAAAGTTTACATGAGACAATGTTATAAAAGTTTCTATAGCTTGTTGTGTTGAAGGATGGGATATTTACAACGGACATGGAGTTACTTCGAAGGTTCCTTGCATTAGAAATAGGGCTCTGCAAATAACCAACTCTAATGAAGAACACTTTTAAGACTTTGAAGAAATATAAATGTCTCAGTGGAAGAATTTTTAAGTTTCTAAAAAGATCTATTGTATTAGCATATCGATAAGTCTTACAAATTTTTCTGATTACGGATTTTTGGATGATTGAGAGTGGTTGGAGCCTGTTTAAATGAGCACCACCCCAGCAGCAGAGACCGTACTGTAGCTTTGATTGAAAGATGCCATAATAAACTGTCTTTAACAGATTTATAGAGCAATATTTTTGCAACCTGTAAAAGCAACGAGTAGTATTGAGCAGATATTGTTTTAAGTTTAAAATATGTTCGGACCATTTCATATTTCGGTCTATTGTAACACCGAGGTATTTAAACTCATTTACACATTCGATATTAAAACAGCTGGCACTGCAAATGGCGTTATTATTGAACGATTGAACGCGATGGGCACTGCATTGACTATTAATGAGTATAAAATTTTTACAGTCAAATGAATGAAATTTTATATCCAAATCTGGATTTTCAGCGCCCACTAGGTTAAAAAACATTACTTTAGTCTTATTACTTACAAAAAGTTCGTGTTCGGAAAACCAACATCTTAACAAGTGAACATCATGATTTAACTCTGCAATAAGATTCAATTTACTATCAGAGCAGTAGGCAATCCCAAGGTCATCTGCAAAAGCTTTAATCCTACCAAAAAATGGAAGCTTAAACAGAGAGTTGATAAATATGAGGAATAAAATGGGACCAAGTACGGAACCCTGGGGAACACCAATGTTACTTGTTGTTGGTCTACTGAAACTGCTACCAGGTAAGACTCAAACCATTTGTACATGAACCCTCTGAAGGCCACTTTTTGCAATGAATTCAAAAGAATTTTGTGACTGACCATGTCAAAGGCTTTTATTATATCAACAAATAGGCCAGCGCAACAGTTTTTGTTATCTAGACCTTTTTGCAGAATGCAACAAAAATCCAATAATGCGTCTTCAGTTGAAAGACCAGTTCTGAAGCCAAATTGCAAAGTACTAAAAAAATTAATTTTGTTTAAATATGAAAGCATTCTAACTTTTACGACTTTTTCAAAAACTTTCGAAATTGATGACAACAGTGAAATTGGCCTGTAGTTTGAAATGTCAGATTTATTTCCTTTTTTATGCAGTGGAATAACCAAGGCAACTTTCAGGTCATCTGGAAAAGTTCCAGATAAGATACTCGAATTGAAAAGAAAAGCCAAGACATCAACTAACGTGGGACCAATCCGTTTAAGCAATGAATTTGAAAAGCCATCAATTCCTTTCGAATTTGTGTTTTCAAGGGAGTTGATGGTTTTCAACAATTCAAGGCTCGTAATTGGTTCAAAGAAGAAGCTGTTTCTACAGTTTTCTTGAATAGCAGATTCACTCGGACATTTACAACTATTATGGTTGCTGAAATTGGAATCCTGCCCAATGGAAGCAAAATAGCTGCTAAATTTATTGGCTACTACTTCTGGGTCTGAAATATTCGAAATTCCATCTTTTAAGGTGATTGGGTCTCTATTGGTTGCTCTTCTGCGATTCAAAATACTATTAACCACAATCCACTCTTTTTTGAGATTTCCTTTTGCTGAATTTATTCTCGAATAGTAATATCTATCTTTAGCGCTGCGAATTTCACTATTTACTTTTTTCGAGAAACGAATGAAGCGGTTTCTTAAATTGTTATCCGATGGATGTATCCGACACTTTTTGCTCAACTTATGTTTCAACTTAATTTTTTTTACTAAGGCACATGAAATCCAAGGCTTCAGATTTCTTTCACTTTTTTTTTTAACTACATTCTGACTAGATGCTATTAGATGATTCTTAAGAATCGTCAGAAATCTCATATAAGAAGCAGAACATCGTGGCTCAGTATAAACACTGTCCCAGTTTTCTAAGCATAGCTTACTGACCAGAAGGCGATAATTTGTTTTGGTTAAGTTGATCTGAGCATTTTCACCTGGCTCTCCATGATTAAAACTTTCCAAATAAAGACCCGTCATGCAGTGATCAGATATTTGTAAGTCAAAATTTATCCCTGCAACCATATCTAAAGGAACATTTTCAAATCTAGCAAAGACGTGATCAAGGCAGGTACTTGCGATTGGTCTGGTAGGCTCGGCCACAAAAGAGTACAAACCATTATCTGCCATTAGAGCTTGATATCGATCAGAGCTAGAACTAGTATCTAATACATCAATATTGAAGTCTCCTAAAAGAACTAGGTTTTTTGACTGCTCATTAAGTAATAAATTTGTAAGATCATCTAAAAATACATTGGCTGGCGCAGAATGAAGTCTGTACATACAAATAAACGTAAACTTTTCATCAGAAACAGTGCAATCCACTTTAGTTATATCCGCGCTACTGCAACTAAGAACTTCAACAACACACTCATACAAGTCTTTTATGAAAACTCCAACTCCGCCGGCAGAATATGTATCATTAGGTTTAGAATAGAATTTATAATTTGGAATAAAGTAATCATTACACTCATTGGAATAAATCCAAATCTCAGACACAAACAAAAAATCTGGCTAATTTTGAAAAACCTGCAAGGTTTCCAACTAAAACATCGAAATTCTTTCGCAAGCTTCGCACACTCTGATGCAAAATAAGAAATGATTTGTTGCTAGAGTTACATTGAAAAGCACTATCATTAATACTTCTGATGGTTTTTGTAGAAAGGCTATCGTGCATTAAATCTATGAATTCATTCATGTTGTTGCCCTGGAACAGCATCTACATGATTATTGCAGTTTTTGAGGTTTGAATGAAATACTTATGCAATGAAAGGAAATTCATGTACAGAGTTTTTTTTCCCTCGAAATAATCAATCCGTGTGTGCTGGGAGTAAACTTGTTTTGAATTTGCAATGTGTACAGGCCCAATTAAGCTATTAAGTTCGCCTTGAATACCTAACATTTTCGAGCCACTTGCAAACAGGACAATATCATCGGCAAACGCTATCGAATCCTGCATGAAATAACAACAAAAAACTAGTAGCTGGTAATACGGTGATAAGAAAAAAAAGATCCACCCTGAAATTTGTCGACAACAGATGGTCGAAGTCAATAAACCACATGATTATATTACGGGAGGCTAGTGTAGACTAACACCAGTTATTAGAAGCGCCTCGTTTTTTAATAGCAGAAAGTTAAATCAGATCAAAAAACGAGGTTCAACTTTTGACAACTCTACACACCGAAAATAGCCAAAGCCTACAAAAAGCAACTGGGCCACCAAACACAACAGCTTTAGCTAAAGCTCAGATCCTTCAAGAATCGATGGTCAAATAAGCAAGTAAATAAAAAAACTTTTTAAGTCTATCTTACTAGAACCACGTCTTCAAAATTTCAGAGAGAGCAGTAGAAATGTGGTTCTCAACTGCGGAAGAGTGGATTGGATAAGATTGGGTCTTATTTCACCCAATATCATTATTTGCGGTGATTTATATTGTAACCTGCTGTGCAGATCTGAAACAAGAAAACATTTTCATTTCATTTATTGTTCATTATTCTCATACAGTTTACATCTTTCTTAAACATTAAATATTTAATCTAATCTAGCTATAATTATAGAACTATTTTATGAGAATAGTGTGACATTTCATATTTAATAGAAAATAGAAATAAATGCCACTTAAATTTATTGTAATTCAGTGTGGGGTGTACAAAGCAAATGTAAGTTAAATATTTATTGATAACATCTTTGTTCAATAATAATTAAAAAAAAAAAACAAAAAAATATACAATTTAAGCGTGCGCAAGCAAATAATGATCTTAGAAATACTATATAATAATTCAGATATTTAAATATGGAAGCGCAACAGAATTTCGATTTGATTATGGTCAAAGTTTAGAAGCCACAACTTTAATTTCTTCAAAAACGCGGTCAGATTCCTAGTTATTTTTATTTCTATGGGAAGCTTGTTAAACAATCTGCATGAAATGATTGAGTAGAAGTTTCTGTAGCTAGGGGTTCGAAACGCGGGAACACAAACAACGTAGTTTGTACTACTACGTAAGTTCTGCCGGTCGAAGGTTGGGCTTTGCATGTAACAAAGAAAGCTCTCATTACTTTATAATAAAACAAATGTTTCACAGGCAAAATATTCAAGGCCTTAAATAGATGCATACTGTGAGAAAAACGATTAGTTTTACAAACTTTCCTTATGGCACATGTTTGAAGGACAGTTAACTGTTGGAGTTTATTGCGATACGCACCACCCCAACAGCTAATGAAATGAAATCTGTTAACATCGATTACGCAACGCACGTGAGCAGTCTTATCGATTTATTCCTCGTTAGCAATATAGAGAAAGTTATACTTTATAGCCATCTCTCTGATCCGTCTTTCTCAAGACATGATCTCTTATATTTGACTTTTGACTTCGAAACAACTGTGGAAAAACCCATAACTTATTACAGGGACTTTAAGAATTATGACCGTCATGAGGAACAGGATACTCTAAGCAGGAATTGGGAAAAAAATTGGGGAAAAATGCCGCACGTAGACGACCAAGCTAACTTTCTTCAAGAGCAGATTTTACGAAGCACATATTGAGTTCCTGACCTCAGATATTCGTAAACTCATGCGAAAACGCGACACTGCATATAAAAATGGAAAAGATTTCAGCTAAATGAGCTCTTTCAAGACTATTGTAGCTTAAAAAATCATGTGGTGTCAAAGATAAGAGTCGCTAAGACTCACTTTTATGACAGAGCCCTTGGTCAGGCATAATCGGGAAAACGAATACGGGAATCGATTAAAAATATTGGAATCGGAAAACAACATCTGAAAATCCCTGATGACCTTGATTGTGATCTGCTCAATAAAAATTTTTGTCTCTTCAGATATAAATCCTGCTTAATTTTTTGAACTCGGTAGTGAGGACAATAGAAGAACTTTCAGTTTCTGCGGCTTACGCCAAGCAGATGTATTGACTTTGTTATTATCAAATACCATGGGCTTGGATGGCATAAGTCCCAAATTTGTGAAAATTATATTTCCGATTATCTTACCTTATTAGTTAAGGGGAGAGTACGACAACTTGGGCGCCAAAAATTGATAACGTTTTCTTGTAGAGGGGCCAAAAACAATCATTTTTTTACTATGGGGGGGGGGGGAGTCTATCTCGCACCGTTTAGGAGATAGGGGCAATTTAAAAAAAAAAAAAAACGGCAACACTTACAATAAAGTACTATACCGGCTTTGAAAGCCAGAAACATGTTCTTTAATCCTGGGTTAAAACTAAATAGCTAACTTTAATAGTTTTTGATAAATTCGCATGCAAACTCAAAATTTTGATAAAAAAAATGAAAAAAAGAAGTTTAGACCAATTTTTTTCAAAATTGTGAAATGAAGTGCTAAATTTGCTTTTTGTAGTCAATGCTTGTATTAACTATGAATAGAAAACAAAAAACCGAATGGTTTTATGTCTTACAGTTTTTGAGAAAATTGAGATCTACTAAAACTATTTTTAACTTCCCATCAGGAAGTTCTTGTAATCGGTCCGATTTTCGAAACTCAAAATTTTAACATTTCTCCACGTTTGGCGGTCCCAGTAGTCGGATTCCATGATTTTTGGAAAGATGTCTGTGTGTGTGTGTGTACGTACGTATGTACGTTTGTGCGGATTCTTTCGTACAGCCTAACTCGAAAACAAATCAAGGTATCGAAGCCAAATTGGTCACCTGAAAAGCTTTTGGTTAGATTCCACAGGGTGGTTTGAATTTGAAGACGAAAAAACTGTCAAAAAAAGGGACATTTTCACTTCTTCAATTAAAACCAATTTAGTTTTCCAATAAAAAAAGTTCAAAAATAATTAAATTTATAGTTTACAGCTACCTTATCTGATAAAAAAATATTCATAAATATATACACTGCCGTTCATAAGTTTCTGGACAAATTCATAAAATTTTTTTTTGTTCAATTTTAAAGCCAAAAGTTTCATCAATATTATGTTTTTTTAGGAAATTGACTATACTAAGTAAGTTACTAACTAAAGAGACTACCAAAAAGACTAAAATAGTATTTAGTTGAGGCCGTTTCATACATTGATGTGCCCCTTTCTCTATTTCCTGATCCAAATTTCCACGGAAGTTCTTTGAAAATTGTTTCAGAAATGTAAATCCTGTAAGTCTTCTCCATTTTTCAAGACTCAGAGTGACGTCTGCAACAGTGACACATGAAAACATCCTTAGAAAATTATGGAGCCACCAGTTCTTTTGTTCAAAACCTGCTCGCTTGTAGCTTGACGCCTTTATATCGTTCTTATATATTAGCGAAAATAAGCTCATGGCGCAACTTACATGAGGCAATTGATTTTAAAGAAAAAGCATCGAGAGAAAGCTAATTGAAAAAGTGAAAACGAATGGCTTAAACTACATTACTCGTATATTGCAAGGAGGATCATAACATCCGATTTAGTTTGTTTTCCCCTGTTGTGGTTTCTTATCATGAACCCAATCTTAGAGGTCTTTCCAGAAAATGACACATGGAAAAAAACTCTCGAAACCGGCCTGCAAACAACCATTAAAATCTGCAAAGAAACAGCTCGGAAGGAAGAGGCGGTCGAAATCTCGGGACTGAAATTATGTACTTTTGAACCCTTTCAAAAAGGACACACCTTTATATTCCAAGCAATGGTTAATAGAAAGGAAAGCAATCTAACAAATTTCATTGATAAGAAATAATTCAGAAAATACATGAAGTTGAGATAAACGGCCTTTCTTCATGTTTATACCGAAACAATTAAATTATGCAAAAAAAAAAAATCAAAGCCTGGACACATATTGCCCTTTGCTCATTTCAAAAAAAACTTTTTAAAATTCTATAAAATCCTATAATAGCATAAGTAACAGTAAAAATTTGTAAGTTATGTTTCAGCGATAACTCAGGACAAGTTTTAATAAAAAGATTTCTGATGAAGGGAAAGTGTGCAAAGAAATTGCAAAATTCAACCGAATCAGACAAATTTGAATTCCAAAAAAAAAAAAAAAACAGTTCCAGGCGACCGAGCCTTTGATCATGCTTGGAATTTAGTTTGTGTCACCATGCAACTGGTCCTCAAGCTTTTAAGATATGAATCCCTATAAACAGAGTTCTCACAAAATGTAATAATTTTGAAATTCAACTTCCAATGTTAAAGTTGTTGAAATGAAATCGATTTTCGCAACTCTAAATTTCAAATATCTTATCTTGACGTTAAGTTGGATACTCTTAGAGGGAAGACTGGCTAAGATTTTGGGTCGCTGGTCCTATATTACAGTTGAAAATTGCTTTATTTGAGTCGTTTAATGCAAGCCATGGACAGCCAGCCAGCAAAAACAATCATCTCAAGGTTACACACCCCAAACCGAAGCCTGCAAAATTCGAAATGGAAATATCATAGTAGAATTGCAGTCAATGCTGAGGACATGGAAGAACCAACTATGCCATCTACCTGACCTAGACGAAGTGTAGATAGCAAGACAGAACTTCTTAAAGCGGTGGCGATGACTTAGTTGGGTATATGCACCAATTCATCTGAAATACATGGTCAGAATAAAGCCTGCGAGATGAATGGAATCTCAGTATTGATTGCCTAATCCTGAAGGAAGGAAGCCAATTATAGAGGTGTCAATCTCCTCAAAATTGCCTTTCACATCTTTTTCGCCGTATGATGTGAACGTCTGAAGCAGTTCGTCAACATCCTTATAGGTCCGTATTAATGTGGTTTTCGACCAGAAAAGTCCACCATAAACCAAATATTAACATAACGGTAGATCTTGGAAAAACACAGGGGCGCCAAGTCAGTACGCACCACCTTTTCATCAATTTCAAGGTTGGTTTTGGTGTCTGTTTCGTCCACAGAGACGAGATTTATGAAGTCATGTCTAGGCTTGGCATCCCTGCCAAGCTCGTACTTTTGTGCAGGATGGCGATGGAGATATCAAGCTGCTCCATTGAGGTCGGCAACATTTTAGACAAGGTGATGCACTGTCATGCGATTTCTTCAACAGCATACTTGGGACAATAGTGCAAAAGAACCTTGTCAACGCCAGAAGGTAAAAAGAGGCATAAGCTGTCATAAAGAAAGACCAAACCCTGATCAGCTATAACAGCTATAACTTTTAAGTTCCCGTCAGGCAGTTCTTGTAATCGGTCCGATTTTCGAGATTCAAAATTTTTACATTTCTCAACGTTTCGCGGTCCCAGTAGTCGGATTCCATTGTTTTTAGAAAGATTTCTGTGTGTATGTGTGTGTGTGTACGTACGTATGCGCGGATTCTTTCGTATAGCCTAACTCGAGAACAAATCAGGCTGTCGAATCCCAGATGGTCTCATTCGAAGCGGGTATGCATAAAAATCACCTGAAAAGCTTTTGGTTAAATTTGACAGGGTGATTTAAATTAAATAACGAAAAGTATGTAAAAAAAGGGACAATTTCATTTATCAATCAATCAATCAATTTAGTTTTCAAAAAAAAAAAGTTCAAAATCAATTAAATTTTTCATCTTTCTTATTTGAAAAAAATATGCATAATTATATACTCTGCCGTTTTTAAGTTTTCGGACAAATTCATAGAAATTTTACTTTGATCTATCTTAATTCCCAAAGTTTCATCAACATTATGTTTATTTAGCCAATTGACTAAATTTAGTTAAATTTAAATTTAAATTTACAGACTAAAACAGTATTATTAAGTTTAGCCACTTTCATATTTTGATGTGCCCTTTTTGCTCTTTTTCTTGATTCACGTTCCCAGAAATTGAATCCTAGTTTAGAAAATTCTACCAACATAGATAGCGGCGGCAATGACTTGGTAAGGAGTATTGATCAACTTCAATGCCACATACTATATGAGCAGAATAAAGCATGCCCGAATCTCGAAGAAACTAAAACATCCTTGCTTCCGTATTATGTGAACGTCTGAAGCAGTTCGTCGACAGACTGATAAGTCCATATCAGTGTAGCTTTTGACAAGTATTGTTCAACATAGAGCAAATATTATCATCAGGACAGATCTTGGAAAAAACCTAGAAGCTCCAATTCGGCACCCACCACATTTTCATCAATTTCAAGGTTGTCTTTGACAGGATCCACGAACTATATCTAAGTTTGGCATCCCTGCTAAGCTCGTCCTTTTGTGCAGTATAAAGATGGAAATCTCAAGCTGTTCCATTATGTTCGGCAAAGATGTCACTAACCCAATTGATGTCAAGCAACGTTTTAGACAAGGTGATGCATTGTTATGCGAGTTCTTCAACATCGTAATTGTTAAAATATTCCAAACGCCAAAGATGAGTCATCAAGAAGGAACACCCAAATGCGACGTCTTGGTCAATACGTTACCATAGACAGCTATTACTTTGAGGTAGTTAGGGACTTTGTCTACCTAGGCTCCGCTTAAACTAGCGCTGAGATCAAACGAAGAGTACCTCTTGCAAATCGCTGTTTCTCTGGGCTAAGAAAACAATTGAGTAAAGTCCTCTCTCGAAGAACTAAAGTGTCGCCTTATAAGACCCTCAAAATCCCATGGTGCAGGGGCATGTACACTTTCAAAAACAGATGAAGGCGCCTTAGGTTATTTCGAGAGAAAAGTGTCATAAATGTATTAATGTTAAATTCACAATTTTTTTTAAATGATAACAAAATATATACATTTTCGTTCGGGGCAGCTTAAATTAAATATGTACTACTGTGTCCAAAAAATAAGGTGACATTGTAATTATTTTGAAAATTCTTTATTTATTCTTCCAAATCAATTTCATCCCCTTCAAAGTAATCCCCTCCCGATGCAATGCACTTATGCCAACGGATTTTCCAATCTTTGAAACACTGGTTGTAGTCACTTTCCGGGATGGCCTTCAGTTCCGTCTTCGCTGCGGCTTGAATCTCCTCTATCGTATCAAAACGGTGTCCCCGGAGCGGTCGTCTTTTGAGCTTGTTGAACAGCCAGAAGTCGCACGGCGCCGAACGATATGGGTTGAGTTTTTGGCGAAATGATCACGAATTACGAGTGCGGTATGGGATGGTGCATTGACTTGGTGTAAAAACTTGGTGTCTTTCCACAATTCCGGCCTTTTTAGGCGGATAGCGTTACGCAAACGACGCATAACGTTCAAATAATATTCCTTGTTGACTGTTTGGCCGGTTGGAAGGAATTCATAAAGCACAACACCACGATAATCGAAGAAAACAGTCAACATGACCTTGATTTTTGAGCACGATATTCGCTCGATTGATCGGTTGTTTCGGGGTCGTAAGCATAGATCCAAGTCTCATCGCCAGTTATAATGAGTTTCATGACATCCTGGTAGTCGGAAAGCATCGTTTCACACACTTCAACGCTACGCCTTTTTTTCAAAAAATTCAATGTTTTCGGTACCAGTCGAGATTTGACGCGCTTGAGGCCCAATGCATCCTTCAAAATGGTATTGACTGAGCCTTTCGATAAGCCAACTTCATCAGCAAGCTCTCTAATCATTAATCGATGGTTTTTCAACACCAAATCTTTGATTTGTTGGACGTGAGCTTCATCGGTTGAGGTTGATGGTCGCCCAGAACGCTCTTCGTCTTTGACACGTTCACGGCCGGCTTGGAAATCACTATACCACTTGTAAACATTTTTTTTAGACATAGCCTCATCATCAAAGGCTTTCTGCACCATCCTCAACGTATCCGCAGCTGAAAATTGATTCCGCAAACAAAATTTAATGCAAATTCTTTGCTCAATAAATTTCGACATCGCAAAAAACGAAAAACTCACTTTTAGCAGCTCACAAAACGATGCGTATCTCAAACACTATGAATATATTTTGACATGAAATTTCACATAGATGTCACTGACAGTACTACCAACCTAAAAAGGAAGAAAAATTTCCAAATCCTTCGACGCGCGCAGTTTAAATTCATATGTCACCTTATTTTTTGGACACAGTAGTATATTATTTTTTTTTGCAATGCATTTGTCTGGGGAATGAATGATGTTTTCAGAACATTAATTAAATTTGTTGGTGGTGGCAAATAAAATGGCACCTAAATTTTGTTTATCTTAAGATGGGAAGTTGATGGTATGGGCAGGCCTACTCGCACCCAAACCAATTTTTTCAATTCCAATTTCAGTTTAAAGGTGATTTGCAAGCATTAGTTGTTCCATCAGAGAAAGCTTTCAAAACTGTGTTTAAAACGCTAAAAATTTTTTTAAAAGATTCTTGATTGAATCTGAATGGATTTTGTTTCAGTTGTTTCTTTGTTGTGCATCTAAAGTCTATTGTCCGTTAGAAGTTCGCTATTAACTTTAGCAATTAAGTAAAAAATACAATCAAACACAAATGGCTCATGGCTCAGGATCTAGTTATCCATACAAATATTTAAATTTTTTCCTCACAGGAAGCTTTGACAAGAAAGTCATTATTAAACAAAAAAAGATCTTCACAAATTTTTCAATCAGTACAAAAAAAAAAAAAAATAAAAAACAATGCTTTTTGAAAATTTTAATTCGACGAATCAAACACAACCATGGTTCGCAGCACACGAAAACTTTGTCACCGAATTAAATTCCGTAAGTTTAACCTAAATTACGTAAGAAGTCTTGAAATTTCCGCTCTAAATCATATTCTTGCAGCCGGGTTGCGATATTGTACAAACGAAGGCCTATGAGGAGCGTTGTAACTTTGTCAAGACAACTAAAGAGTGTAGCGAACGCGTTAAGATATTCGACTACACATATTTTTTTTATTGCATAATTGACGCCAGAAGTGACATGCATCAGTTGCTTGGAATATTTTCGCTATTTCTTTTCTGCTTCTACTTATTTACATTTGTGGGAACATGCACGGATAAAAAGTAACTTGTATTTTATCCTTCTTAATGGGCAATATTTTTATTTTCTCGTGTTTTTTTTTCGCAGTTTTTGTCCAGCCCTGAAAATGATAACAAAGATTTTTGGGCTCAGTGAAAATCTAGCTGGAGTTACATTGTTAGTCCTTGGCAACAATATTCCCGACTTATATCTAAATTTTTTTGAAGTTCAGGAAAATACTGGTACATCGTATTCGGATACGATGGGATGTGGATTATTTATTAGCGGGTTTGTATCTGGAACGATAATTTGTTGGAAGCCCTTGCGTATGGATCCGCGTCCCTTCACACGTGATATATGCTTTCATATAATCGCTTTAATGTATGTCGACTATGCGATCAAGAGTGATCATTTAATGACGCTTGAGAAATGTATAAGTGGGTTTAAATTCTGTATATGCGTGCGGGCGTTTTCAAATTCGCGGAGAAGTAACTGGGGAAAAAGAAAGGGACCCTAGGAAGCCATGTTGTCTGGGCAGATGGACAAGTGATCATGTTCATGCACATTTACTTCCATCCACAGAATACCTTCTAAATCCATTCCAGTCGTTTCTGACAGCCAAGTGCAGCTCTATGATGTGCCAAGTGCTGACCAATGATTTGAGTCTTATATTAATCGAACTAAGTAACGATGAGCAAAAGGTTTGTTTGCATCCCTACAGAGCGAATGATGATCTTGAAGAATTCTACAAAAACCTTGTATACGAAATTAAACATTTCTAAAAGCTGCTTCGGCTAAAATCTGCCGCCTTCCTGTATTAACTCCTGGTCGTAGATGATCCCTAAGTAAAGCCATGGTTTCTTTAAATAGGACGTGCCATTTGTAAAACACAGACAAGTCCTCGTTAATCGGCTTTCCTGGCTTGGTAATAGACGCGGTACTCGATTTCCCCACAGTTCCTTCAACACGAACTTAAAAACGCCCCCTCGAAATAGTACCTTCAATCTACTAAACTGGCATACATATTTCAGCATTGCTCTTCATATACGTGGTGTATATCTCTCTATGCGTTCTGGATCACATAATTCTTATTAAAACCCTAAAAAGTATGCTTATTTGATTTTTGTATTATTATGTTCACTTTGTTTACATATTTTTTTCATCACATTTAGAGCTTAAAGAAAAAATTCGGACGACAGGCCATATTTCCGGTAGGATTTAAATTTTGTTAACCAAAATTTCGAAACAGTTTTCTGCTCAAGCTTACTATTTCACAGAGCATGAAAATAAAAGATTGAAAGCACTTCAAGTTGAAGCTGGCATTGATATAGTTATTACGCCTCGATATGGATTTAGCAACGATGAGAGCCATAGAACCATTTATAGTACCCATGGTAGGAATGAGAATTTGTTTAAACAATTTTACAGATCCTTGATGCCATTTGACATTGAGGGCTGGAAAAGAGGTGGAAAAGTGCAGAGGTTCTTCATAATATTGCAAGTTCCTATTAATATGTTGATCTTCACCTTTATACCAATCGCTGATTATGATCTAGAAGTTCATGGATGGTCTAAATTATTGAACTGTTTACAGCTTGCTCTATCACCAGTTCTATTAGCTCAATTCGAAGGTAAGACTCTACAACTTTTTTTTGTTAAAAACCTATTTCAGAATTGTTGCGCAAATTTTTTTATTTTTAAAAAGCTTTTACACTTTAACAACAAACTAGAAATTACAAATAATACAACCTCACACTTTAAAGGGTTTTCTGTATGGTCAGAAGGCTTTGTACGAAAGGTACGAAACACTTGCTTGTTCGACTTGCACTTGGCCGCTTTTTGGAAATACGACGATGCAATTTCATATAAACAAGGAATTGTTTTTGTTTTTTTAAAAGGTGCTTTTCAGAGTTTGCATTTCCGATTTGGTCCTACGTCTCTGGCATGTTGTGAAACCTAAATTTTAACTACTGGACCATGTTAAAAGGGAATCAGAAAGAATAGAGTTTTATAATTTGTACCTATAGAAGGAGGGTATAAGAAAATAAAGTTTGATCGAAAATAGAATTCCTAAGGCCCCAATTTCGTTCAAATGGTTCATTGAACATTTTTATTTTCATTTTAAGACGATTACACAATCAATATTGGGTAATCACTTGTAGAATTGTTTTTACAAAAAACCTACTTAATTCAAGTGACCGACCCAACATTCGGTTTCGGCCAGATTCGGCCAAAAAATTGCTTTCGGCCACAGTTTCGGTTTCGGCAAAAAATCGGCCGAAGCTCAGTCTTGAACAAAGGCACACAGCTATTTGGCCGATTGTGATACCGCGAGGGTTATGTGGATTAACGTAACGTAAGTGAGTATTAAGAGGTTTTCCTCCCGGACGGTGAAGAAAGAGAAGGTGGAGAGAACTAGTTTGCTTTTCAAATGAACTGAGTGAGGTCTTTTGGGTTTGCTTTAGAAAGTTGGGGTAAAGCTGTGAAGAAATGGGAACATAGCTTTCTTTGTCTTGATAATGCTAAGCCCGGACATTCATTGAGGAGATTTTGTTTTGTTAAGAAGGTTCCAGGTTTATCTGGTGATATTGCAAGATGGTTGATGTTTTTATTTTGTATGCTTAGTTTGACCGCAGCTAATGGTATGGCATTGTATATTCACAGGCAGGCTCATCTGCTCTGCAGTTTCCGTGGATTTCCCTATGTCCGTAAGGGTGAACCATAAAAAAAGTCCACTATATCTTTAAGGGATACGCGGCGTTCCTTGATAGCTTGGCTGTCGGTCGAAGTGAATATTTCCAGAAATGTTACTAAAAAACAGCGATTTCGCGGTCGTAATAAAATATGGAAGGAGAGTTCTAGACTAAGATTACTCAAAAAGATAAACTTCCAGTTTTCGTTGGAGTTCTGAATCATCGGTTGTTATCGTGATGGAGCCGGCCGATATCGGAAGATTTGTTTTTGACAGTATATAGTTTATAACTGTTGGAAGGGAAATCTACTCCAAAGATTAAGGACTGATCAAAATCAACTCTGGTGCATGGCGAGATTGCATGAACTAACCAACACAAACTTTGTTGTTTGACAAGCACGGTTAACTTCGCGCGAGTTCTTGGTCCGTGAGCCGTATTTTTTAATTTGTTTATTTTCTCGTCAGTTGACTTCGGACGAGATAACTTGCTGTATGTGTAAAAATATACTTAATTTATATAAAAACAATTAAAATACATAATCAATTCCAACTTGTCTTAAAAAGGTCCGGTTTCGGTTAAAAATCATGTTTCGGTCGGACACTAGTTAATTCTGATTTAAACTTTTCTTTTTATCCACTTTTATTATTTCACTGATTTAAATCGATTTCAATGCAAAGGTAATTTTCGTTTCTATA